>CAJQUN010000590.1:0-299331 GCA_907163345.1 Haberlea rhodopensis | reverse complement strand
TGATGAGGCAATTATGTTAAGTTCTGTATCAGTATTGGTATCAGATTCTGCACTGATTATGATATATGTTTTGAAAATTATGATGATATATTATATATTTTGTCACAATCGATTGACCCCCACTTGCTAAGTGTTCCAAATACTCACCCTAACATCCACTCTCCAGATAAAAGCGGATCAAAACCGAAGAGGAAGATCAAATCAGTTTTGGAGATGGTGATTGAGTTGCTATTATTTAAGATTCTGCTGTCATTGATTTAGTGAAGCTTCCGCTGACATTTGTAAGAAATATTTACTTTATGGAATAAAAGACCGAATATAGTTAAATTCTGTACTACGAGGCTTGTTGGTTTCGAATTGTTATTTGTAGCCAACATCGGTTTTATCGACCCCGGTCTCGGACGTGACATTACCTATTTTGATTTTGACCCGTCGAGTGAAATAACTACAATTCTACCCGGATAAGATACAAAATTGTTTCCTAATTTTTCGACCCTAAAATGGTGGGCAAATCATTGTTTTGACCTCATTTCTAAAAGACAATACTAAATAACTGATACCAGTTAACAAAGGGGATTTAAATATTTTAGTGAGAATATGAGGATTATTTTGATTTGATCATAAAACATGTAGTCAATAATACGACTAAGAGGATTGTCATATTTTCGTGGATTCCATTTCTCTTTACTGTCCTAGTCTTATATTATTTATGTATGAGCTATAATCTTATACAAGTAGTTGGATCGGGAGAAAACCAGCCTCCACTTGCAGAGTGACTGAAGTCACTCATCCCGTACATCCCTCGCATAAATTGAGATAAGGAATAGAAGTATAGAATAAGTTATGGGAGTGATAATACATTAACAATTCATACAGTTTGAGTTCATTTCTGATTTAGTCCCTAAAGTATTTAATGACCTGATTTAGTCTCTAAATTTTTAAAAAATTTCATGGTTCAGCCTCCGACGTTAAGTCAGTCATGAGAAGCAAACAGAGAGAGACTGATTCGAGAATATTTTCAGAAACTGGACTGAATTGAGAAAATTTTCACTGAAAACTATAGGGACTGAACCGGGAATGGACTCAAACTACATTGATTTTTAATGTATTTCCCCATTCTGGGAATTATATTAGTTATGGCATAATGAGTCTTTATGTATCTCAAAAATTTATCTTGAAAATTTTGAGGTAATCGCCGATGCCACATTTGGATCGGGGCGTGACAAAATCGGCTTTGTAGATTCCTTGGTATGCCTTGTTTACCATCTTTGTAACCCTACATATATAGATCTCATATTCTACATCCACTGTTTTGTCTAATTTTTTTAGGGAGGGATGGCTTGAACCTAAGACCTCTTATATTGAAAAATAGACGGCAACCACTAGACTAAAGCCTTGTTATCAATTCTCCATCCATCGTTGTTAGTTCAACAACACCCATGCAAAACATACATTTCCTTTTTAGTTTAGACTATCAAATATCATACAAAAAATATATTTTTAATATTATTCATCAAATTCATGGTAGCCGAAGTGAAACTTCACCAATTTTATTAAAGCTTACTTTTACTAGAAGAACGAATTGTTTCACTCAAATCCACTTAATAGATTGCTTTGGCTGTGTTTTTGTGGGATTACTTTTTGGCCTTTTGGGGGTGTTTTTGTTGCGCCCTACCGTTTGTGTTTAATCCCTGGCTCTTTTGCATGGTCCTCTTGGCGGTGGTACAATCCTGCTCCTGCATTCTCGTTCATGGGGGTTGATTGGGTTTTGACTACTAGACTTTGAGGTTTCGTGCCCAAAAGTAGTGTTTTCTTTTGGTCGTTTCATGTCGATTGTGGATTCTGGAAACGGGAACCTAAGCGTTTGGAGTTTTTATCAGTTAAAATGGAAGGCAAATCTCTCATTCAACCTTATTGTTGCCTGCGTTGATTGAAGGGACCAGATTGGCTAGTCCTTGATCTCTCCAGACTTCGATCATGTACTCATGTTGCTCTGCACTACCCTCTCGGGTCTATTCTTACTAATTTACTGGGGTTTGTATTGGTCATGCTTGGCCTTTGTGTCTATCGCTTATTGGCGATTTGTTGCGTTTTGGTTTCTGTATTTTGGTTGGCAAAGTCCTGTAAACGCTGTTGATTAATATAACGTCGATTTTATGCTAATGAAAAATCTAATAATTAATTATGCAATCCGATCCAAACAACTTGAGATCTCTTATCTAAATGATATTCTACTCAACAAGTAATTCTTTTTTTTAATTACGGGGAACCCATAGCCGCTATCTTTTCGGGTGAGGGCTGAGTAAACTTCCGAGCTCACACAATAGGCTACAAACAATCAATTCAGCCACCCATGAAATGGCACAAGTAAATCCTTTGCCTGTTGACAGTATGTCATGTTCCAAAAACATTGTATTATATCAATCCAATTCATGTAAGCGTTCCAATTACAAATGCAATAACACATTAAAATACATTTATCTCTATTTAATTCCAACTCGGTCCCAAAAAGTTCAGTGTGAAATGTACATTATATTAGAATTTCAAAAGGTCGGGTTGGTGGAAAGATCTTAGTATTCTAGAATTGGGTGTCTTTGGTGATTGGTGTACTCAAGGTTTTGTCCAGAAAATAGTGGATGGTAATAAAACTCTTTTATGGTTCGATCATTGGGATGGGGAGGAGAGTTCGTTTCTTGAAATTTGGTAGGCTTTTTAGAATTTAGAATCTCTAATTGTAAAAATTGTCTAGTTTCTCAGGTGGGCTGCTGGAACGAGGGATGGTGGATCGGAATTGGTCTTGGAGGAGGGATCTCTTCTCTTGGGAGGTTGATGCTTTAAAAGAACCAACCCTTTGGCTTGACAGGTTTAAACTGGAGCATAACAAAAATGACGAGTGGCAATGGAAATACGACATCAAGGCTGGTTACACGGTAAAGAAGCATACTCATCACTACTGAAAAAGCCGGATCAATCTAATCGAACTGCATCACTTGGGAACATAATATGGATCAAGGAGGTACCAAATAAAATCTCAGTTTTCTTTTGGAAATTGATGCAACATAGACTACCAGCAATAGATAATTTGATATTGAGGGGTATTGAGATTCGAAGGGATATGAGACATTGTGTTCGATGTAAGGCTGAAGAAGATAACATGTCCAATCTATTTTTTAGTTGCATATTTTCGCACAAAATTTTGATGAGATGTTATGATTGGATGAGAGTAACAACAGTTATATAAACTTTCAGAATATTATTGAAAAGTTCTCGGCATATTTCGTTTGGCTCTCAGTTCATATATAGGTGTACAATAATTAATGCTAATATACACAGAATCATTATAAAGAATTATTTCTATGATTGTAAGGAATCATATCAACGTGATTGGGGTGTTTCCATATTGGGTTGATATGTTTCCTTAATACGCCCCCGCAAAATCGACGTGCGTCAGCCACAGAGATTTTGGAGCGGAGAAGTTCAAATCTGGTTCGATGAAGAGGCTTCGTGAGAATATCGGCTAGTTGGTCCAGTGTGTTGACATAAGAGACAGTAAGAACACCTTTGCTGGAAAGATCAGGAACAAAGTGAACATCAATAGCGATGTGCTTCATGCGGGAGTGCATAACAGGATGCAGAGCTAGGCGTGTGGCACCAATGTTATCACATAGGAGACGTGGTGGAGTGCGAAGAAGAATACCAAGTTCTCGAAAGAGATTTGTTATCCAACAGACTTCGGCAGCTGCAGAAGCGAGTGCACGATATTCAGCTTCTGTGGAGGAACGTGCGACAGCTTGTTGTTTGCGAGAACGCTGATAAGTGTGATTTTTACACTTATTTTACAATGATTTTATAGTGGTTTTTGTAGTGATTCTTGGAAAATATTACACGTTTTGGTATATATTTGTATATTTCAGGAATCTAGGTCCAAATGCATAAAAGTGGATGAAATAGGCTTAAAAATGCTGAAAAAGAACCAAACTGAGCAAATATGGAAAAGGAGGGACCAAATCGCAAGATTGCAGATTTTGAGATCCGCGATCGATCGGCAATTTACGAAGATCGATCGCCACCATCCAGAAGATATCCGCGATCGATCGGCAACTTACGAAGATCGATCACCATATTTTCGCGATCGATCGGCAAATGACGAAGATCGATCGCGGATATGAAAAATTTGGTTATTTTGTCCAGAATGTTTCCGCGATCGATCGGCAAATGACGAAGATCGATCGTCAAACCCGAAAATTTTGAGATTTTGTTTCCTTCTTGGTTATTTTGTGTCCAAACTTTACCAAACTCCTTCACCACTATATATATTAGGTCTTGGACGAAAATAGGGGGACTTTTATCAGATTTACACCCTAGGAATAGCCTCCATCCATCCTCTCATCCTCCATATCACCATCATCCACCTCCATCCATCAACCATCCTAGGATTTTGGAACACCTCCAACAAGGCGATTAAAGTGACGATCGAGAAGGAAGCAAGAGAAGGAGTGAGGATCTACAACCGGAGTCGACGCTGAGAGTTTTTCTTTGTCTTTAATTCTTAGTTTAATTTATTTATTGAGGCTAGGCGAATCCTTTGTCATGAACCTATGATTTGATGATTTATTTGATTGAATTCCGTTAATTCTTTGCTATAATTTATTGATCTTCATGCTTTTGAGGGATTGATCACCCTTGAATGATTACTATATTGCGATTGAATTGACCATAGGATATTGCAATACGATAGAGTAAATTATACCGTGGGTTTTAGGTTGAGACGGACCAAGTAAAATCTAGCACACGTGTGATAGCAATAGATTTACCAAAATCGAAGGCTAGTAGTTTTCATAGATCTTTATTCGATATTAATTATTCAATAAAGACACGGGAGTGGTTTACTGCAACATTAATATTAGACTTGTTATAACTGGACCAAAGTATAACGAATGCATTAGGAAAACTCGACCTTAGAAATCTTTGGATATTCAATCGAGAATTGTAGGGGATTGCATTGGTGAGCCAAAGTCTCGATAATATTCTCTAGTGGATTTTTCGCGTTTACTTTTGTTGACTTGGTTGGATTAGTAGTTAATTTAATTAATTAGTAGTTTAATTATTAATTCAATTTTGTAGGTTAAATATAGTTAAAAACATCTTATTTTATACTTACAGTTAGTCCCTGTGGGTTCGACAACCTGTTCTTCATTTACTATACTAAAACTTGACACCGTGCACATGCGGTCTAAAATCGCTACATTCGAAAATACTGTTTAAAATAAAAGCGATCAAGTTTTTGGCGCCGTTGCCGGGGACTAACTTTAGTAATATCATACGAGAAGCTTTGACTGTAATTTAACCAATTTTTTTCTTTTTTGTATATATTTATAAATTAATAAAAAAACTATATTTAATTGTTTTATTTGTTTTCCTTGCTAGGTACTTGTGATGCTTCATCAACAAGTCTTCACAAGATTTGCCCAACAATATTCAGAGCCGTTTTATGCAGCGTGGGGAAGATTCAATGAATTGGCAGACACATTCCGGTATCACAACTTTTCGAACTATACTCTTATGCAATATTTCTTCAAAGGTTTGGATGCACAGACACGAGAATGGGTATTTAGCGCAGCACTGGTGACTGGGAGTCCCCCGGTTGATAGAGATGAGAACAGTGTGTTACACCTGTTCAATGATATGGCGGACTTCGATTATCACTCGTATTGTGATCCTTCACTACAAGGGTGGAGTCACCAATACCCACCGGAGCCTCACTACCCTAATGATACGCCCCAACTATTTGAACATCACGAAGAGAGGAAAGATAGTTCTGCAAACGTCACGACTTATTTAGAGGATACCTTAATAAGATTCATGGCCTCAACTGAGAACAATTTGAAGTGTCAAACCAACTCTATGCGTCACCTGGAGCAGCAACCAGCGGTCCTTATGGAAACAATTTCAACTAGCTGCCAGGACGAAGATACGAGAGCTACAAATCAAGAGGCGATGAATCGAGTTTGGTTATATGTTGATGAACACTCAACCAAACAAGTTTGGGGGAGTGATCATACTCATGTGGAAAAGTCAAGGGAACTTGAGCCTCTTCAAGAGATTGAGCCTACTTCAGAGATGTTATCCGAGGAGTTCCCATGTGAAGATGAGTCGAGTGTGATGTTGGAGAAGGAATTCGAAGATTCTGATCTGAGCCCATCGATCGAGACATGTTCTATGCCATATGTGGATCCGTATTTTCCATCGATGCCAACTTCACCGCACTACATCCTCCAAGTTATGAAGCCAAGTCAAGAATCATTCGCACGTACCTACCAATTCAAGAGTGTTGTTGGAGCGAAGAGCTTACACTGTTACAATCATGCCAATCTTGAGGGCATACTGAATGAAGACCCATTTGTTGTATCATATGATACTTACTATGGGCGGCAGCCGCTCTTTGATGATTGCTTCTGATGGTCAAGCCGACGACTAGAAATCAGCGCTTCTTGGGAGGCAACCCAAGCGTATCCTTTTGTTATTTAGTTTTGTTATTTGATTTTCAGTTTTTGTTTTTAGTTTTGACTATCTCCCAAGCTACTATTTTATTTGCATTCTTCTCTTGCTAGGTACTTAGTTGGAGCGATGAACCCCTACAACAGTGGAGTTTTCAAAAGCCAATCTTCCTCAACCCTCATGCAAGCGTCTTGATCAGAGAAGTTTACTGTTTCCCTTTGATTCATTTCAACATTGAGGACAATGTTTGATAACATTGAGGACAATGTTTGATTTAAGTTTGGGGGAGGCTTGCATGTTTTTCTTGTTTTATCCACATGTTGTGTGTTTAATTGACACTTGAATCGTCTGTTTATTATGAGCTAAAAAAAAAAAAAATTTATGAGTTCAGATTTGAGAAAAAGAATGAATCATAGTAGTGGTCTCTATTCCATGATGATATTAATCTCACTATGCATGTCAACTTGAGTTTTGATGATTGTAAAACTTGTTTGTGAATATCTTGTTTTGAGTTAGCATGTCAAAGATGAGGAATACATTAAGCACATATGAGTCACGATCTTGTGAATTGCATTTGTGGTAGTGAAAATCTTCGTGAACTTGATGAATTGTTTTGAACATCTTAGAGTACCTTAGAAATTATTGGATGATGACACTTTGGGGCGAAATTTTATAGTTATGAACTTGACTTGGAAATGATTAGGCGATCTTTGGAGCGATTGAGCCTTTCAAGCTTACCATGATATATATCAATCTCTAGTGTCCCATTTTAGCCTAATTGCAAAAGAATGGATTATGTTTAACATACTATTAACCCTCATTCAACAAATTTCATTGGTAACTCATTATACCCACCTTTATGAGCCTAAATTGAAAGAATTCATCTTTACCTAAAGGGAGTATAATGAATCTCATTAGATGCACATAAATTGCTATATTTTGATGAGCTTATTATTGAAAAAAAATGATGAATGAGAAAAGAAAAAGATAGATAAAGCCTTGAAAAAAAAATAATCTAATTAAGACCCAAAGTGGCCAAGGCTAAAAGAAAAAAGAAGAGAAGCTCAATTTTGTGCTAAAAATATAAACATTACATGCTTATACTCTCTTCTTTGTGCTATCCTATCTTTTCTTTGAAGCCAACACCTAGGCCTAACGTTACAAGCTTAAAAAGACTTATTGATCCAAGTCTAGGAGTGACTACATTAGTGGAGAAGTGTTTGAAAATAGGACTATGGAATGCTCAAAGATAATCTTACTTTTCATTGAATAGCATGATTTGATCTATGGAATTTGCATGAAACTTGAAAATGACAATAACACACACGCACATTCTGATTTGGAGACACGTTGCTCGATCTAAAGAAAACACAACTTGTTGAACATTTTTGATTGACTCTTGTTTGTCTGTAAGTGAGATGTCTGAGCTACATGATTGACTGGGAATTGGTTTATTTGAATTATCAAAATTGAACTCTACATTTTGATCTTATTTCTTGCTCGAGACGATCAAGTTTAAGTTTGGGGGAGTTGATAAGTGTGATTTTTACACTTATTTTACAATGATTTTATAGTGGTTTTTGTAGTGATTCTTGGAAAATATTACACGTTTTGGTATATATTTGTATATTTCAGGAATCTAGGTCCAAATGCATAAAAGTTAGAGCTGTCAGAACTGGCCCGCCCGACCCAAACGGGCTCGCCCGCCCAACCCGCGGCCCAAACGGGCCCAACCCGTTTGGGCCCGCCTCCAGGCGGGTTGGGAAAACCCCAACCCAACCCGACCCGAAGCGGGCCGCGGGCCCAAATATATATTTTTTAATTTTTTTTTTTTTAAAAAATAATTTTTAAAATTTTTATTTTAAAAAAAAAACTTCAAAAAAAAAAATTTCCATCTAAACTTGCCGAACCTGGAACTGATGCTAGAAGAATACTGAAACTTGTTTCAGGTTTTATCTAGATATTAACACTGCTACTAAAAAACTTGATTAGTGAATCAGTATTTTACTCAATTTTGAAATACTTATTGCAACTTTCAAGTAAGACCAAGTGAAAATTATATAGTAGATCGAATGCTTCAATGTGATATTGAGTTTTTATAGCCTAAAAAAAGAAATAACAAAATTTTTTTTTTTTAAAAAAATGGGGCAACCCGCGGGCCAGCCCGCCAAAACCCGCGGCCCGTTTGGGCTAGCCCGTATAGGCCCGCGGGCCTGGCCCATTTTGACAGTTCTAATAAAAGTGGATGAAATAGGCTTAAAATGCTGAAAAAGGACCAAACTGAGCAAATATGGAAAATTAGGGACCAAATCGCAAGATTGTAGATTTTGAGATCCGCGATCGATCGGCAATTTACGAAGATCGATCGCCACCATCCAGAAGATATCCGCGATCGATCGGCAACTTACGAAGATCGATCGCCAGATTTCCGCGATCGATCGGCAAATGACGAAGATCGATCGCGGATATGAAAAATTTGGTTATTTTGTCCAGAATGTTTCCGCAATCGATCGGCAAATGACGAAGATCGATCGCCAAACCCGAAAATTTTGAGAGTTTGTTTCCTTCTTGGTTATTTTGTGTCCAAACTTTACCAAACTCCTTCACCACTATATATATTAGGTCTTGGACGAAAATAGGGGGACTTTTATCAGATTTACACCCTAGGAATAGCCTCCATCCATCATCTCATCCTCCATATCACCATCATCCACCTCCATCCATCAACCATCCTAGGATTTTGGAACACCTCCAACAAGGCGATTAAAGTGACGATCGAGAAGGAAGCAAGAGAAGGAGCGAGGATCTACAACCGGAGTCGACGCTGTGAGTTTTTCTTTGTCTTTAATTCTTAGTTTTGTTGTGTTTTGATTTACTATGTTGAACTAATTTATTTATTGAGGCTAGGCGAATCCTTTGTCATGAACCTATGATTTGATGATTTATTTGATTGAATTCCTTTAATTCTTTGCGTATAATTTATTGATCTTCATGCTTTTGAGGGATTGATCACCCTTTAATGATTACTATATTGCGATTGAATTGACCATAGGATATTGCAATACGATAGAGTAAATTATACCGTGGGTTTTAGGTTGAGACAGACCAAGTAAAATCTAGCACACGTGTGATAGCAATAGTGTAAGGACCCTAGTTCCTTAAGTGCGGATTAAAGGCGTAATAGAGTTAAACATGCATCTAATGATATAAAGTTCCGTATTGATGTCTTGAGCCGTTAAGATTACAGACCAAATTAAAATTTCCAAAAAGGGATTAATTACATTCCAATCAATTGAATGTTAATCCTATAGTTTTACACTACTCCTATAGTAGAGACTATACAAAAGAATTAGGCCTGCTATGCCAAGAGCACTCCTCACAGGCTCACCACATCAACCCGCCTTAGCCCGTCCGTCCCAAAAGTACCTACAGGAACAACCCCAAAACCATGAGCATGTATATAAATCATATTCACAATAATATGATTGTAATTAAAATGCATAAACCGTAAATACAATTCACTTCCTGTATTTAATACATTTCTAAGCTCCCATTGGTTGTCCCTGTATCACAATCATAATCAATGGATTATAATGCCAATAATGTGTGTCATGACATGCACCGATTTCCATGTATGTCGTATTCAATTCCCGAGTTTTATTATATCAGTGGCATAATACCCCTCGCATTAACATGACAGCGGAAATACCCCTCGCTTAGACAATACCAACGGCACTAATATCCCTCGCTATAAATATGACATCGGTCGTTTTCTTCGCTTCATATTAGCGGCAAATATTCTCTCATCGCTACGGTATGACAGCGGAAAGTATTCACATCGCTACGCCACTAGCGGCAAGTATTCTCCATCACTGTAATATAATCCCGACTCACAATCACATGCAACCGAAGTGCATGACCAAACCATGTATGCAATCCATAATGCATAAATAAGACCACATATGCAACCAAAATGCATAATAAATTCCATGTGTGCAACCATAGTGCATAACCAATTCAATACGTAATAATACGTTTTACCGTCCGATGCCCGTACGTCTGACTACGTACCTTAGTTCCAAAAGTGGGGATGTCGTGGGACTTTATCTCCTTTGATGTGTGGCTACCTGGGATGGTTCTACACAATCACATGAATCCATATTAGAAGCCAATAAATGAACCATTACCAAAAACATCATCATTTAGAACAAAATCCCAAAACCCACATTTTTAGCCTTGCGATCGATCGGTCCCCAAGCCCCGATCGATCGCTAAGTGAAGAAAAATAGGCATCCAAGTACTGCCTCCACCGATCGATCGAAACTTTTTATCGATCGATCGAGACGTCACACCGATCGATCGGAACAAAATTTCGATCGATCGGTAAGCTCATTTCACGCCTTGTTCAGGCTCTGCCCTGCTCGATCGATCGGACCCATTTCTCGATCGATCGTGCAGCCCTGTTCCTGAGAGAAACTTCCATGTATGAGCTTCCAACAACACCTAAACTCATATACAACCAAGATCAACCGCCATTCTGAACATTTAACCACAAAACAACCTTAAAATACATCCCCCAAACATAAACAACATGTTGGACCAAGATCCACCCTTTTAACCCCAAAAACAAGCTACACACCCAACCAAAACTCAACAAAACTCTACCATAATGGAAGCTTACCACTTGAGCTCCAAGTTTTTAGCAAGAAATCACAAAAGACTCCTTTTTCAAAGCTTTCTCCTCTCCTCTAGTTTCAGAAACGAAAATGGAGGTTTTGGATGAATGGAGAGGGTTGAAGGAACATAAAGTTGATAGAGAGGGGGTGATGGGATGTAAAGATGTGAGCAAGTGGCTCCTTACCAACTTTGGGATTTAAATGTGTATCATAATATAAGCATGATGTATAAAATACCCCAACATAATATTTTAAAAGTATTTTACCACAATGCACCAAAATCACCATTAAAATCATGCTTTACCAGAAATTACAAACCAACACATTTAAACCATTATAACACGCAATTTCCCAACATGTATAACATGCACCCTGAAATGCTCTACCGGGTCACGCCTACCATGTAACAAGCATTTTACCAAGATAATTAGTCCTAACACAAGATCTAATTATCGCCATAATATCACATAAACATAATTAATGCCCAAATTGCAATTAATTATTTCGGGGATATCACAATACTCCCCTACTTATAAGATTTCGCCCTCGAGATCGCATGCACTTACCCAAATCGAAACTAAACAGAAATCCCATACCAAAGAATAGTTCTGGGTAGTGCTGTACCATATGCTGCTCGTCTCCCACGTGGCCTCCTCGACACCCCTGCGATCCCACTGTACCTTTACCATAGGTATCACTTTGTTCCGAAGCCTGCGATCAGCCCTATCCAGAATCCTGACTGGCCGTTCCTCATATGATACATCAGAATCCAACTGAACCTCAGAAAGCTGCAATACATGCGACGGATCCGGCACGTCGTGAATACCAGACAACGACGGTGGCAGTGCCAAACGGTAAGCCAAGGTACCGATGCGCTGTAAAATCTCATACGGTCCCACATACCTCGGAGACAATTTACCACGCATACCAAACCGAACCACACCCCTGAAAGGTGAAATCTTCAAAAAGACCCTGTCTCCTAATTGAAACTCCAACGGTCTCAGCCGTTTGTTCGCATAGGCTGCCTGCCTGTCCTGGGCTGCCTTCATTTTTTGACGGATAACCTTTATCTTATCCTCCATCTCCCGAATCAGTTCGGGTCCTCCCACTGCTTTACTGGTCAAGTCATCCCAGTATAATGGCGACCTACAACGCCTACCATACAACGCCTCAAACGGTGCCATCTGAATACTCGCCTGATAGCTGTTGTTGTAAGAAAACTCTACCAAGGCCAAAGAATCTTGCCATGAGGCGTCAAACTCCAACACACAAGCTCGCAGCATGTCTTCGAGCGTCTGTATAGTACGCTCTGTCTGACCATCCGTCTGAGGGTGATATGCGGTGCTCAATCTCACCTCAGTACCCAATGCTGACTGAAGACCTCCCCAGAAATGAGACGTAAACCGCGGGTCTCTGTCCGACACAATAGATACTGGAATCCCATGTAGTCTCACTATGTCCCGGACATACAGTTGAGCCATCCTCAAGTACGTGTACGTCGTACTGTAGGGAATGAAGTGAGCTACCTTCGTCAGCCTGTCAATGATCACCCAAATTGCGTCACAACCCAAAGTAGTCCTCGGCAAGTGGGTCACAAAGTCCATAGATATGTGCTCCCACTTCCACTCCGGTATTTCTAAGCTCCTTAGTTCGCCACCGGGTCTCTGCCTCTCTGCCTTAACCTGCTGACAGATCAAACACCTCTTGACAAAAGCGATCACATCACGCTTCATCCGCTTCCACCAGAACTGATCGCACAAGTCCTTATACATCTTCCTCCCTCCAGGGTGGATACTGAATCGGCTATTGTGAGCTCGCTCTAAGATTCCTCTACGCAACTCCGGCGTACATGGAACTACCCATCGGTTACCAAGTCTCAAAGAACCATCCTCAGCCACTCTAAACTTTGATGGCTGCCCCTGAAGTGCCAATGATGACCATCTCTGAATCTCATCATCTGTCCTCTGAGCTCTCCTGATATGCTCATAGATATCTGGCTCAGCCAATAAGGCCGATACATGCACAGGCGATGTATCTACGTCGAAGTCATAGCCCAGATGGCAATATGAAGCCATCATAGCCGACAAATGCATGACCTCCTCAGCAGTACTCTTCACCTTCCGACTCAAGCCGTCTGCTGTCAAGTTCGCCTTCCCCGGATGGTACTCAATCTCACAGTCATAGTCCTTGAGCAAATCCATCCATCTCCTCTGACGCATATTCAACTCCGCCTGAGTAAACAAGAATTTCAGGCTCTTATGATCCGTATATATGGTAAAGGACGTACCATACAGATAATGCCTCCAAATCTTCAGGGCAAAGATAATAGCCGCCAACTCCAAATCATGGACTGGGTATCTAGCCTCATGCTGCTTCAACTGCCTCGATGCATAAGCTACCACGTGCTTATCTTGCATCAGTACACATCCCAAGCCCTGTAGCGATGCGTTAGTATAAAGGACAAACCTTTTGTTCTCCGTAGGAATCACCAATACCGGTGCCGTCATCAATCGGTGTTTCAACTCTTGGAAGCTCTCTTCGCAAGCCTCTGACCAAAAGAAGGGTACTCCCTTTTGGGTCAACTGCGTCAGTGGCTTGGCAATCTTAGAAAATCCCTCGACAAAGCGTCGGTAATAACCAGCCAGACTAAGAAAACTTCGTATCTCGGGCATAGAAGTGGGTGCAGCCCACTCCATCACTGCCTCAATCTTCCTGGGGTCCACTGAAATCCCATTGCTAGATATGACATGCCCCAGAAACACTACACTGCTCAACCAAAACTCACACTTGCTGAGCTTGGCATATAATTGGTGATCTCTGAGGATCTGAAGCACTGTCCTCAAGTGTCTCACATGCTCTTCCTCACTCCGGGAGTAGATGAGGATATCATCAATAAACACAATGACGAACTGATCTAGATAGGGTTGGAACACTCGATTCATCAAGCTCATAAAGACAGCTGGGGCGTTCGTCACACCGAACGGCATTACTAAGAACTCGTAGTGCCCATACCGAGTCCTAAATGTTGTCTTCTGCACATCCTCCTCCATGACCCGTATCTGATGGTACCCGGATCTCAAATCAATCTTACTATACAGCTTCGTGCCTTGCAACTGGTCAAACAAGTCGTCGATCCTTGGAAGAGGATACTTATTCTTCACCGTGGCCTTGTTCAGTTGCCGGTAATCGATGCACAACCGCATCGAACCATCCTTCTTCTTCACAAAAAGAACCGGTGCGCCCCAAGGCGATATGCTAGGGCGTATATATCCTTTATCCAGGAGTTCCTGTAACTGCTCCTTCAATTCCCTCAACTCTGCCGGTGCCATCCTGTAAGGTGTACGAGAGATAGCGGATGTCCCTAGTAATAACTCAATCCCAAACTCGACTTCCCTAGCCGGTGGGAATCCTGGAATTTCCTCCGCGAACACATCAGTAAATTCCGCTACCACTGGTAGATCCTCAACTCTTAACTCTTTGCTCTTTCCCGACGTGTCCACGGCATAGATGATATAACCCGTATGTCCACGTTCCAATAATTGGGACATTTTAATTGCCGAAATCAACGGAATCTTCGCACGAGAACCGTTGCCATAGAAAATCCACTGAACTCCCAAATGAGATCTGAACCGTACTGTCCTTTGTCGACAATCTACCACCGCCTGATATCTGTTCAGAATGTCGATGCCCACAATGCAGTCGAAATCTGACATACTCAAAACAATCAAATCTGCCTTTATCTCATTGCCCTCAAAATAAATGAGGCAGTCCATCAGAAACTGATCTGCAACAACTTTCTTTCCGGTGGGTGTCGAGACCAATAGAGACGTGGGTAAAGGAGACTTGCGCATATGATGTCTTTCCACAAAGTCCACAGACACAAAAGAGTGCGAAGTACCTGTGTCTATCAAAATAAAGGCGGAATACGTAAATAAAAGGCACGTACCCGCTATCACCTCCTCTGGAGCCGCATCGGCCTGCTCCCTGGTCAACGCATAGACCTGTCCCTGAGGTGGCCCCATCGCCTGTCCTCCCATCTGTCGAGGCACAATAGGTGGCCTCTGCTGTACTGTCCCGGTAGAAAACCTCCCTCTGCCTCCTCTAAGATCCACCTGACCATCACCATTCTGACAGAACCGAGATATGTGGCCCATCTTGCCACATTTATAACAAGCTGTACAGTCTCGCATGTGATGTGGTCCTCCACAAAAGTGACACTTCACCACTCCACTCCTACTCGCTTGAGTCTGCCCTCTGTTGCTAGGCGCACCACCCCTACGGTTATCCATTCGTCTCCCACCAAACCGAGAAGATGAGGAAGAAGCCCCACGAGGTTTAAATGATTCTCCTCGTGGCCTCAGATTATTAGACACTGGCCTCGGCGGCGGGACTTGTGGGGGTGCAACGTCCGGGTAAGCACTGACTCCGATCTCTGCTAGCTCCGCTCTAGTGAGAGCGTCATCAAAAGAAGTGGGGTTATTGGAGATAACCCGATCAAAAAGTTCCGGTCGCAGCCCTTTTAGAAAGTGTCTCATCTTGGCATGCCCATTTGTTGCAATGTGGGGAACGTACCTCAACAAGGACGAGTAATGCATGGCATAGTCCGAAACTGACATGCTCCCCTGTTTCAAGCTCGTGAATTCATCCTCCTTTGTTTGCCTAGCCGCCGCAGAAAAGTATCGGTTTAGAAACCGAGTCCGAAATAAAGTCCAGTCAATCACCATACCTTAAGCTCTCAATTCCATCACCGTCGTCTTCCACCACATAGAAGACTTCTTCGCCAGTTGGAACTCCGCCAACCTCAGCCATGCTCTCCTAGCGCAAGGAGCGGACACAAATATTTGCTCTAATCTCTCGAGCCACTCCTCAGCTTCTTCTCCTGTCTCCGTCCCCTCAAACATGGGCGGGTGGAAAGTTAGGAACTGACTCAGACTAAGCTCCCCTGGTAAAAGCAACTGAGCTACCGGCTCTACGCCCACAGCAGGTGGAGGTAAAGGATTTGGCTGACCAATACTAGCGTTCACGCTCCCAACATCACCAACCTCTTCATTAAGGTTCCCCACATTCATAGCAGCCATGCTGTAAAACAAGGGTTAACAACAATTCCAAACAATATATATGTTATGCCTTTAGACAACGTGAACGATAATAAGCACGTTAGTATAACAATTTATACACTAATATGCATCACATGCATAAATATGCCCAAATGTAAACACTTAGCTAAACATGCTAAGGCTACCCTTCACTCATTCCCGGGTTCTCTAACCACTGCTCTGATACCACTAAGGTAAGGACCCTAGTTCCTTAAGTGCGGATTAAAGGCGTAATAGAGTTAAACATGCATCTAATGATATAAAGTTCCGTATTGATGTCTTGAGCCGTTAAGATTACAGACCAAATTAAAATTTCCAAAAAGGGATTAATTACATTCCAATCAATTGAATGTTAATCCTATAGTTTTACACTACTCCTATAGTAGAGACTATACAAAAGAATTAGGCCTGCTATGCCAAGAGCACTCCTCACTGGCTCACCACATCAACCCGCCTTAGCCCGTCCGTCCCAAAAGTACCTACAGGAACAACCCCAAAACCATGAGCATGTATATAAATCATATTCACAATAATATGATTGTAATTAAAATGCATAAACCGTAAATACAATTCACTTCCTGTATTTAATACATTTCTAAGCTCCCATTGGTTGTCCCTGTATCACAATCATAATCAATGGATTATAATGCCAATAATGTGTGTCATGACATGCACCGATTTCCATGTATGTCGTATTCAATTCCGAGTTTTATTATATCAGTGGCATAATACCCCTCGCATTAACATGACAGCGGAAATACCCCTCGCTTAGACAATACCAGCGGCACTAATATCCCTCGTTATAAATATGACAGCGGTCGTGTTCTTCGCTTCATATTAGCGGCAAATATTCTCTCATCGCTACGGTATGACAGCGGCAAGTATTCACATCGCTACGCCACTAGCGGCAAGTATTCTCCATCACTGTAATATAATCCCGACTCACAATCACATGCAACCGAAGTGCATGACCAAACCATGTATGCAATCCATAATGCATAAATAAGACCACATATGCAACCAAAATGCATAATAAATTCCATGTGTGCAACCATAGTGCATAACCAATTCAATACGTAATAATACGTTTTACCGTCCGATGCCCGTACGTCTCACTACGTACCTTAGTTCCAAAAGTGGAGATGTCGTGGGACTTTATCTCCTTTGATGTGTGGCTACCTGGGATGGTTCTACACAATCACATGAATCCATATTAGAAGCCAATAAATGAACCATTACCAGAAACATCATCATTTAGAACAAAATCCCAAAACCCACATTTTTAGCCTTGCGATCGATCGGTCCCCAAGCCCCGATCGATCGCTAAGTGAAGAAAAATAGGCATCCAAGTACTGCCTCCACCGATCGATCGAAACTTTTTATTGATCGATCGAAACTTTTTATCGATCGATCGAGACGTCACACCGATCGATCGGAACAAAATTTCGATCGATCGGTAAGCTCATTTCACGCCTTGTTCAGGCTCTGCCCTGCTCGATCGATCGGACCCATTTCTCGATCGATCGTGCAGCCCTGTTCCTGCGAGAAACTTCCATGTATGAGCTTCCAACAACATCTAAACTCATATACAACCAAGATCAACCGCCATTCTCAACATTTAACCACAAAACAACCTTAAAATACATCCCCCAAACATAAACAACATGTTGGACCAAGATCCACCCTTTTAACCCCAAAAACAAGCTACAAACCCAACCAAAACTCTACCATAATGGAAGCTTACCACTTGAGCTCCAAGTTTTTAGCAAGAAATCACAAAAGACTCCTTTTTCAAAGCTTTCTCCTCTCCTCTAGTTTCAGAAACGAAAATGGAGGTTTTGGATGAATGGAGAGGGTTGAAGGAACATAAAGTTGATAGAGAGGGGGTGATGGGATGTAAAGATGTGAGCAAGTGGCTCCTTACCAACTTTGGGATTTAAATGTGTATCATAATATAAGCATGATGTATAAAATACCCCAACATAATATTTTAAAAGCATTTTACCACAATGCACCAAAATCACCATTAAAATCATGCTTTACCAGAAATTACAAACCAACACATTTAAACCATTATAACACCCAATTTCCCAACATGTATAACATGCACCCTGAAATGCTCTACCGGGTCACGCCTACCATGTGACAAGCATTTTACCAAGATAATTAGTCCTAACACATAATCTAATTATTGTCATAATATCACATAAACATAATTAATGCCCAAATTGTAATTAATTATTTAGGGGATATCACAAATAGATTTACCAAAATCGAAGGCTAGTAGTTTTCATAGATCTTTATTCGATATTAATTGTTCAATAAAGACACGGGAGTGGTTTACTGTAACATTAATATTAGACTTGTTATAACTGGACCAAAGTATAACGAATGCATTAGGAAAACTCGTCACCTTAGAAATCTTTGGATATTCAATCGAGAATTGTAGGGGATTGCATTGGTGAGCCAAAGTCCCGATAATCTTCTATAGTGGATTTTTCTCGTTTACTTTTGTTGACTTGGTTGGATTAGTAGTTAATTTAATTAATTAGTAGTTTAATTATTAATTCAATTTTGTAGGTTAAATATAGTTAAAAACATTTTATTTGATACTTATAGTTAGTCCCTGTGGGTTCGACAACTTGTTCTTCATTTACTATACTAAAACTTGACACTGTGCACTTGCGGTCTAAAATCGATACATTCGAAAATATTGTTTAAAATAAAAGCGATCAAACGCCACAAGATTGGATTTGATCCAAAGAAAATCACATATGCAGAAGTTGATTTACTATCACTGGGATCACCACCATAATCTGAGTCAGAATAGTCTGTAAGAGAGATAGAAGATTGACGGCGGAATAGTAATCCATGGTGAAGAGTCCCTTTCAAGTATCGAAATAGACGTTTGACGACACCCCAGTCATGATCAGAAGGGGCAGACATTGCCTGAGCTAATCAATTGACTGTGAAGGCAATGTCAGGGCTAGTCATAGTGAGATACTGTAAGCCACCAATGGCACTCTGATAGTCAGTAGGAGTAACAGTTCCAGAAGTGGAGATAGGTGGTTTAGCAGCCATGGGAGTACTTAATGGCTTGGCACCATCCATATGATGACGACGTAAGAGATCAAGGGTATATTTATGCTGGGAGAGAAACAGGCCCTCCTTACAGCGAGCTACCTCTATACCAAGAAAATATGAAAGGAAGCCTAGATCTTTGACAGCAAACTGTGACTGAAGATGAGCAATAACCGCAGTGAGGTGTGACCAGCTGGAGCCAGTGAGGATAAGGTCATCCACATAGACGAGGACTAGTAGATGGACACCATCCCGATGAAGAGTAAATAAGGATGTGTCAGACAACGACTGAGTAAATCCATATGATACGAGGGCCGAACTTAAGGCTTGGTACCAAGCACGGGGTGCTTGACGCAGCCCATACAAGGATTTCTTGAGACGACAGACATGAGATGGAAGACTGGTATCAACAAAACCCGGTGGTTGAACCATATAGACGGGTTCAGAGAGGGAGCCATGTAGAAATGCATTACTGATGTCCAGCTGTCGTAGAGGCCAATGGTGCATTAATACCAGGGAGAGAACAGTGCGAATGGTAACTGATTTCACCACGGGACTGAAGGTTTCATTATAATCAACCCCGGGACGCTGATGAAAGCCCTTAGCGACAAGACGAGCTTTGAACCTATCAATAGTACCGCCAGGCTTGCGTTTGGTGCGAAACACCCATTTGCAGCCAATAACATTAGAGTCATGTGGAGGTGGCACAAGATCCTAGGTGCCATGACGAGCTAAGGCAGTGAATTCGTCAGCCATTGCAGCACGCCAACGAGGGTCAGAGAGTGCTTGAGAGGTAGAGGTAGGCTCAGTGTCAGTGGGTAGTGGATGTTTAGTGGCTATATGGATGGCTTTGGGTTTGAAAATATTGTTTTGGCTGCGGGTTCTCATAGGATGAGAGCGAGGAGGAGGGTCAGGTATAGGTGCGGTAGAGAGGGATGGTGAAGGTGGAGGTTGTGAACCAGGCCTCGGAGACGGTGGCATGGGACAATTGGTAGGTGGACCCGGAATGGATATAAGTGGTGGTTTTGAACAAGAGTCACACTGGAGAGGCCCATGGGAATTTTGAGTCTTGAAAGGGAATACGACCTCCATAAACCGAACATGACGTGAAATAAACACGCGATTAGAGGCCAAGTCTAGGCATCGGTAGGCACTTTGAGATGTCGAGTATCCCACGAATAAGCATGCCCGAGATGGAGAATCCAATTTCCCTTGAGTATAGGGTTTGAGCCACGGATAGCATAAGCAACCAAAGGTGCGGAGCTTCAGATAATCCGGTCTTTGGTTGAACAGAACATCAAAAGGACTGCGATGACGTAGAATCGGTGTGGGCATCCGATTGATGAGATAAACAGCTGTTTGCAAGGCATATGACCAAAAGGACTGTGGTAAATGAGCATGATGCAGCAGCGCACGACCCGTTTCCAGAATATGGCGATGGCGTCGTTCTGAAGTACCATTTTGCTGCGGGGTGTGAGGGGCTGTCGTAAGCCAACCGATGCCATTAGTAACAAAGTAATGTTTGAGAGCCACAAATTCGCCACCATTGTCACTGTAAAAGTTTTTGATGGAGTGCCGAAATTGTTTTTCAACCAACGGTTTGAACTGCTGAAAGTTGGAGGAAACTTGAGACTTCGTGGCCATCGGAAAAAGCCAACAGTATTTGCCATAATGATCAATTAATAGTAAGTAGAAACGACAACCATCATTAGAGATCACAGAGGTAGGCCCCCATAAATCAGCATACACATAATGAAGAGGATGTAAAGCAATCAAAGACATCTTACTAAATGGTAAACGGTGAGTTTTGCTCACATTACATGAATCACAAAAATTGTCTGCAACACAAGATTTATTGGAAATAGGTAATTTAAATTGTGAAATAACATAAGAGCTAGTCTTAAATGCAGGGTGCCCGAGACGAGAGTGCCAAGTGAGAGGAGAGGCCCGAACTCCAAGATGGGCTAGGTGGGCCGTAGACTTGAGATCAACGGATGGGGGTCGAATATGATAAACTCCATTATGACATGAACCGCGCGCCAGGTGCGCCCCTGTATGTGGATCCTTCACAATAAAATAAGACGGATAAAATTCAACAGAGACATTATTTGCTTTAGTGAATTGGTGCACCGATAGTTAGTTAGTCTTTGCTGATGGAGCACATAGGATATTAGATAAGTTAAAGGTACGGCTCGGAAATTTAAGAACGGATGTACCAGTATGAGTGATGGGTAGGCCAGTGCCGTCCGCTAGTTGAACCTCATCAGTTCCATCGTATTCGGAATTTATAGTAAGGTTTTGAAGATTAGCTGTCAAATTGTGCGAAGCCCCGAAATCCATGAGCCATGATTCATTGGGGGCAGGCGCTGTGTGGACGACATTGGCGGTTGGAGAGAACTTCCGACAGTAAGGGGCAATGTGCCCGGAATAACCACAGAGTTGGCAAACAACCTGTGTGCGCTGGTGGTTGCCTGAACTAGTATGAGATCCAGCATGAAAACGAGGGTGGCCACGCCCAGAATGATTTATCCAGCCACGTTGTTGCTGCCCACGACCTGTGTGCTGTTGCCGTGAGGTGTGGCGACTAGATGATTGTTGGCGGGGGGCTTGAGAAGCGTGATTGGCAGTGGCGACAAGGCTGGAATTGTGGGAGTCAAGCCTCTTTAGATAGAGTTCATGGGCCACAAGTAAATCGTGCAACTCCTCAAAACGTAGAGACGTCTCGCGGGCACGAATTGGGGCCTCAATTTCCCTATATGATGGTCCAAGACCATTGAGAACAAATAAAGTGATATCATCATGCGAAATAGGGATGTCAATAATCGCCAATTCATCAGTTTTGCTTTTGACAAACTGAAGAAATTCGCTCACTGATTGAGAGCCAAGGGTTGCTCGGGAGAGATCGTCTTTAATTTGCATAACACGGGCGCGAGATCGGCTTGCAAAAAGGCGACTTAGTGTGTCCCAAGCTGCAGCGGCTGTAGTGGAGGAGGAGACTAGTGGAAGAATCTCCGGGGACAGAGAGCCAAAGATGGCAGCAAGGAGCAACTGCTCTTGTTGAAACCATGGGCCAAACTCGTGAGAACCAGAAAGCGGATGGGAGATAGAGGAGTTGAGATGCCCGGAAAGGTTATAGCCATTTAAGAGAGCCGTGAGATGCGCACGCCAGGAGGGGAAATTCGAGGCAGTGAGTTTGATGGGAATGTGTTGGTGAGCGGTGATGGGAATGATAGAAGCGACAGTAGTGGTGGTGGTGTGGTTTCGGATGTGTTAGAGGAAGAAGACATGGTTGTTGGGATGTGTTTAGGGTATTGTTGGAAGGGATAGAGCAGTGGGCAAGGAAGAGTGGATCGAGAATCTCGTTAGAGATTACAACTCTGATACCATATAAACTTTCAGAATATTATTGAAAAGTTCTCGGCATATTTCGTTTGGCTCTCAGTTCATATATAGGTGTACAATAATTAATGCTAATATACACAGAATCATTATAAAGAATTATTTCTATGATTGTAAGGAATCATATCAACGTGATTGGGGTGTTTCCATATTTATGTTTCCTTAATAAATTATTCCTTCAGGACCAGATAAGAACTTCTTATCTCACACACATCTTCTTCACAACATTAATGAAAAGGAAGTTGGAAAGCTTTGTGGCACTGCATCAATTGAGAAATCTGGAAATGCAGAAACAAGTTGGTGTTTGAGGGAGGTGACATTAACATGGAAAAAATACTTGACACCACTAAAATCCACACATGGAGATGGACCAAAGCGAAGCAACCGGATTTTTGCTTCTCTTTGACTGGTTATTGAACTTGTTTAGGTTAATTCTATATTTAGGAGCTTTACATTTTGTTTGGACTTACGTTTTTTTAAGTACTATTGTTAGGGTTGGAGTACCCTTGTACTCCTATATTAATAATATTTTGGCTTATCAAAAAAAATATTAGAATTTCAAAGTCTACTCCTTATATAGAACTTAAAGCATCATTTATTCAAAGCGAAGAGTTAAAGTCCTACGTAGAAAACATAAGCCCACCATTCGAATGTAGCTAAAAACGTTTTCTAAGAGTTGGAATGAAATCGATTCTTGAAAATGCTTAGAAAATCAACATTTTCAACGACAAAACTGTCACTGCACATCAGCACGTGCCTTGGCTGGATTTGCAACAATGTTTAGTATGGATTTTCCCCAGAATAGACCAGTCTTGTCTTGCTCGTGAGTATGGTTCGGAGCATGGCTTACATGAACAACTCTCGTATTATGCCACAATAGTGGAAAGAATGAATGAAGTAGAATTGACTCAAGTACAATGTATGTTACCATAATTTGATAAATCATAGGTTTGGCCAATGATTCAGATTTGATTAAGAATTTTAACAAAAGAAACATGGGTTTTGTACGATCTCTCATCAAACCTAAAAATTTTTGTGGCAAGAAAACTGGCACACCAATTTTATGGGCCAATATCTTGCATCTATATATAGCAATTCTGATAGCCACATTTAATAGAACTAAAATTTATATATAAATCTTTTTAACTCAAACTTTTCATTAATATCATGGAAGAATTCAATGTAGGTTTGCAGAACCCTAAACCTCCTTTCCCACAAATGAACCCAAACATAGAACTATTCAATAACTTGGTATCGATCGAGAGTTTCAACAAGAATCTCCAAGGGATCTCACCCTCCTCCTTATTCAACGATGGATTTTTTTATCATCATGATCAGAATCAGCTGCCAGTCCAATTTAATGATGAAATTTCGAGAACAATGGAGCCTTGTATTCCGGTTTACGATCTAGCGTCTCATTTCTTTGCATCAAGCCATGAATACAACAACATAAGTATAACGTCTGAGCCCGGAATCTTGGTTAAACCTTCTACTCCATTTTCTGGAACTGATTTTGTAGGACCTAACAAGGTTAGTTAAGTGTAATAATTTGTCACCTTTCTGACAACCCTTTTTAAATAAAGATTTTGACTTTGAAATTATACTCTATTTTTTTTTTTACAGAATTATAATGGAAAGAAGAGAAAACGAATCGGTGAAAGAGAAATGGAGAAGCCTAGAGAAGTTGTTCATGTTAGAGCAAAAGAGAGGTCAAGCCACGGATAGCCACAGTCTGTCTGAAAGGGTATATTTGTAATAATTTAAATTCGAAAAAACTCCATGCATGCTCGGAGCTAGAATTCAGAGCGGAGCATGATTATAATTTCGAGGAGTTAAATTTATAATTTTGTTTTAAATTCAGGCCAAACCAAAAAAAAATTAAAAAAATCCATAAAAACACTAAAAAAAATAAAATTTAGGTGTGCCGCAGCTGCCGCCCGGATCAATTCTAAAATTTAAATTAGAAAAATGAAAACAATAAACGAACTTATGTTACGAGTTCTCTAATTTTTCCTAAGAATTTTTAATCTTCCGTAAATATTGTTTTCATTTTTCTAATTTACGTAACATCAGAAATTCATTGAGAATATGTAATTTACAGACGATGGGAATGGCTGTAATGTTGGACGTAAATCTTTGCAAAACCAAATTGATGTAAGTAATACTTCTATATAAATGTTTTAATTTTTACAAGTCTATTTATATTTTAAAAAATGTGTTTCACCGATTCCTTTTAATTTCCCTTTATTTTTCACTTTTACAGTTTCTTTCCATGAAACTATCTGCAGCAAGTTTGTTCTACGATTTCAACTCATCAGTGGCAGAAGCTATGGAAACAAAACTGGTAAAACAAAATCTCCTTTTCTTTTCATATTTTTTTGTTTAAATAATAATTAGGTAAATTTAAAAAATGGAGACATAGAATAGGGGTCTTTGCTATGCTAGTTCCAAAGTTTTAGCACTAATTAAATATAGTATCATGGAAATTGTTTTTGACCAAAATAGACGCAAAGTTTTGTTTTAATCAACACTAGTTCAAAATTTTTGTTTTAATCAAAAGTGGTCTCAAAGCGTCATATTCAATTATGAGATCACTTTTTGCTAAAAGTAATTTATGTGAGACTAAATTTTTTAAATTTTTTTATCTAGGACTATTTTTTATTGAAACTCTGTGTAACTGTATTTGATTAATCCTAACAGTTTGATGATAGAATTGGAAAAGTCCATATTCTACGAAAACATTTTTTAAATTTACCATATTCTTTCACAAATTCATCTAAAAATTTCATATATGTTTGTTCAATCCACTGTCGATCTCTGTTTTCATTTTTCTTTTCGCAAGTTGAAGGTAATAAATTACAATAATTGGACTCCAATTATGAGATATTATCTATTTTCATTCAAACGAGATTTGATCAATAATTTAAGAAAAGTGAATAAGAAAATCTGAAAATAATGGGCTCTTTTATTTGATTCTTGCAATTTCTCCATTATCAATTAATTCAAATGTTACTTCCATAATTTTGTGAATCTAAACAATAACGGTGTCACGACAGGGAAGTACAGCATATGAAGAACAAGGGATGGAAAACAATGCTGGAGAAAACTATGGGGGATTCTTGCAGTTCCAAACATCTTGGCCTCTTTGCGCATCATATCACAATTTTTTAAAACTGATGAAGAGATTCCTTTTTTTTTAAACTAAAGTAGTTTTGGAACATGGAGGGAGAGATGTGATGTTTTTTTTGTTTTACCTTTTTGCTCCTTAATAATAAAAAGCCAAGTAATTTGTTTGAACATATAAGTAATTTGACATTGATTTATTTAGAACGGACCAAAGTAGTTATTATAAGGGGTTTACACTAAGTCATCAAAGTTTGGTATTCGTCTAATGAGTTGATCATTGTTCCACTTAATCATTTTCAACAAAGTGCTGATGTGCTATCAAAAACTGATGACCTGACACCAGAATTGATCGAAAATTGCTGACATGACACCATATAATGTTGATATAATATTGATTAAGTTATGTCGCCATGCATCACTCTGATAAAAAAGGATTGAAATTGTAAAGAAGTTCAATTTAGTGCATTAAGATCGGAAATGGACCAATTATAGAATCTAAAATAAAAAATGATCAAGATAAAAAAAAAAATTGATTAAGTTATGGGACCAAAACTATAAATTTCTCCCAATTTTATACGTTTATTCATTATTATGTATGTATACATATCGATGAAAGAGATGAATATCAAGGCACTGATATTTGGGACATTGAATCGTATATTAGATCACATTAACAGCCTATATCTATGGTATATTATAGCATTATCGTGTCAAGAGCGTAAATAAATATTTCTGGTGCTCAATATTTATTTCAAATTATCGATACAACATAATGAAAGGTTTTTATCTACAATTATAGAACGTACATTTTTAGCCATTCTAGTTTAAAAAATAGTGTTTTACCTCCATTGCACTAATTTTTATGTCAAATCACAGACGGCAATAATTTTTCATATATGTTACAAACTAGATAATGAATTCATAATACAGTTATTATATATGAGGTCCGTGTGTTTTTATTTAACTAGAGGGTGATATTCGTAATAATATT
This sequence comes from Haberlea rhodopensis, assembly GCA_907163345.1. Taxonomy (NCBI): domain Eukaryota; kingdom Viridiplantae; phylum Streptophyta; class Magnoliopsida; order Lamiales; family Gesneriaceae; genus Haberlea; species Haberlea rhodopensis. The sequence goes on along the minus strand of CAJQUN010000590.1, from coordinate 272,464 downwards.
TTAGATAATGGTTTCCATACCAAGAATTCAATTTAATTTAGATAATGATTTTCATATAGAAGATGAGAAGTTCATCAAAGAAATCTAAAGAATCCAATCACTTTAAAATACTGAATAAGAGCAACAAACAATGTTCAATAACCCATCAAAAAAATTATTACTGCCACCGATTTATCAGAAAGAACCCTAAACTCCTCCCTTAAATCAAAACAAATTATTTTCTCAAAAAAAAGAATTCATACTTTTTTGATTGATTTTCTAGTTTACCAATCTCTTCAGATAAAAGAAACTGACTAAAGAACCAAATTAATAATCATCTCCAATCCACTCTCAGAATTCAGGGAATCCCTTCATGTAATCCATGAAGGAAGGAGAAATGGGATTCGACACACTAGAAGAATGGAAAACAGAACCAGCCCTCGATGAACATAGATATGATTCGTTCGAATTCGGAGCGAAAAATGGAGGAACCTCAACAATATATGGATTAGGCATGTGATTGTACAATGGCGGCGGGGATACTACCGACGACTCCGGCTTAAACTCGTTCACATATTTCTCGTCCGTCAAGACAGACGAGGATGTATCATGATCCTCGTACCCTACATTCTTAACCCTACAATCCTTTTCCTCGTCTTTCTTCTCCATTTTCACACTTGATCTCCCATCCTCCTCCTCCTCCTCCTCCGACCGCGAATATCCCGTCAGTTTCTGCACTAAAGCCATGAAATCACAAGCTTGAGCGTGGATAATCTTTGGCGAATGCGTGTATATGATCACTGGTTGTCGTTTCGTTTGATTCTTTGGTGCCTGGATGTTATAATTTCCTGCATTTTCAGATACTGGTCGGTGTGAAGAAGATGGTTTGTGGATTGCATGGGAATCTCTATTGATTCTTAATGGAGATTGACGAGAATTACAATTGTTCATCACTGCTTTTGGGACCTCACTATCTTGGAATTTTGAAGGACTCATGGCTTCATAATTCACAACAGATGGAGCAATAAAATGGGAAGTAGGATGAAATATAAAGGGTTTAGATATTTCTTTTAGACGTTGGATTGGCCATTAAATAGCGGAAAGCAGTTGTGGATCTGTATAACATTCGTCAGTATTGGCTTCATTCTCGGAGTGATGGAGACGGAGGAGCTGGCGGGTGGCAACTTAGCTACTTTTTGTATAATCACATGTTAATAACAAAACAAAACCAAGACAAATTACAAAAATAATCATAGAATAGGGAAACAAATATAATCCCAAAGATTTTTTCCGAAAATGGGACCACTTTTATTTTAAAAAATTATGTGGAACTATAATTGTTAAAAACATTTACTTGCGTCTATTTTTTCTAAAAAATAATTTATGTGATATTATATTTGTTTAATGTTAAGACTTTAGGACTACTATTGAAAATGTATATATTCATTGCGACTATTTTTGTAATTTTCTCGAGAAACTAATCACTACTCCACAAATCATCTCTAGTTAACAAATCCATTAAATCAAAATCATTTAATTATGAATAAGGAAAACAAAATGAATCGAATTTTTTTAACGCTAAATCGGACTTCAAAAAAAGAAGGGTGAATTTTAAAAAAACCATCTCATAAAATAGGGATCTTTAGTCTCAAACTTTTAGGTTTAATTATGGGTGCGTAACGGATCGGCCCGGTCCATTTCGGTCTGGAGCCGACCAGTTCGGGGTCCGTTAATCCCGAAACCTGTCCGATCCGTAAGAAAAACTGGATCGGATCTGGTTCCGATCCCATCCGGTTCTGGATGGATCGATCCAGTCAATTAGATTTTATTTTTTATTATTTTTTATTTTTTGTATATATTTTCCACAATATTCATAACAAATCCAATATATTTCTTCTTCATCTAATAATATAAACGCATACAAATATTTGTACACTTTTGACAATTGAAAATCTAAATAAAAAAAATTAGTATTTAGCACTAGTGTGCGCTTATCGTGTACATCCAAATTAACCCACTCAATCATCAAGATTGATAACAATAATGTAGTAGCGTGAGTAGATATCGATCCCATGAGAAGTTGTGAATCTTTGTGTTAATGAAAATCAAAATCAAAACATTAAAAGATGGGTTTGTGAATGAATTATACTAATTAAAATTAAAACAAAAGATTAACCTAATGAAAGCGATTCTTGGTATCGGTTGACTCTTCTTTGGAATTATCATCTATTTCATCGATTCACAAAAGACTCAATTTTTCATATGAATATTCATCGTTGGACGTTTAATCCAATAATCAAATTCTATCTCACCTTACGTTTAGTTAAGTAGCCCGAGCGTTCTAGTTTAACCTTTAACAAACAATCAATCAAAATACAAGCGATTAAGATTTAAATCGATGATAGCATATGAACTAGTGAGATCGATGAAGCTAAACAACATAATCCAAGCGTCTATGTTTAATCTAGTCAAGTGTTTTCCCTAAGAATTTAACAAACTCACAAGCGAAAATTCATCATTCTTAGTTTCTTAAATTAGAGAGATAAAATGATTCCGTATTTGATATCTAATTTAGCATTAGATTTCATGCAAGTTATTAGGTTGTCAATCCAATAAACAAACACAAGAATCATGGCAATAAAAATTAGAAAAACTCTTGATACTCAATAAATTGATAATTAAAGCGTAAGAATTGATAAGTGCATATTTGCACTTATATTTTATTATATTTTCTTATACTTTTGTTTTGGGTCTCAGAAAATGTGTGCCAAAAGCCCCCCAAAACGTCATAAAATCTTCTATATATAATGTTGAGGAGTTTGCAAAGTTTGGACACAAAATCACCAAGTAGGAAACAAAATCTCGATTTTTCAGGGTTTGGCGATCGATCTTCGTCATTTGGCGATCGATCGCGGAAACATTCTGGATGGTGGCGATCGATCTTCGTTATTGGCGATCGATCGCGGACCTCAAATCTCCATTCTTGCGATTTGGTCCCTGCTTTTCCAGATTTGCTCAGTTTGGTCATTTTTCAGCATTTTTAAGCCCATTTCATCCACTTTTATGCATTTGGACCTAGATTCCTGACATATACAAATATATACCAAAACGTGTAATATTTTCTAGGAATCACTACAAAAACACCCCTAATCATATATCAAATTAAGTGTAAAAATCACACTTATCAACTCCCCCAAACTTAAGCTTGATCGTCTCGAGCAAGAAATGAAATCAAACGGTAGAGTTCAATATTAAAGATTCAAGTAAACCACTTCGCAGTCAATCATGTAACTCAGATATCTCACTTACAGACAAACAAGAATCAATCAGAAAGTTTAACAAGTTGTTTTTCTCTTAGATCAAGCAACACGTCGCCAACTGAGAACGTGCGTGTGTGCTATTGTCACTTTCAAGTTTCATGCAATTTCATAGATCAAATCATGCTAGTAAATGAAAAGTAAGATTATCATTGAGCACCCCAAAATCCTATTTTCAAACACTTCTCCACTAATGTAGTCACTCCCTAGACTTGGATCACTAGGTCTTTTTAAGCTTGTAGCGTTAGGCCTAGGTGTTTGGCTTCAAAGAAATGATAGGATAGCACAAAGAAGAGAGTATAATCATGTAAAATTCAATTTTTTAGCACAACTTGAGCTTCTCTTCTTTTTCTTGTAGCCTTGGCCACTTTGGGTCTTAATTAGATATATTTTTTTTTTTCAAGGCTTTATCTATCTTTTTTCTTTTCTCATTTATCAATTTTTTTTTTCAATAATAAGCTCATCCAAATGTAGCAATTCATGTGCATATAATGAGAATCATTATACTCCCTTTAGGTAAGGATGAATTCTTTTAATTTAGGCTCATAAAGGTGGGTATAATGAGTTGCCAAAAAAATTTGTTGAATGTGGGCTAATAGTATGTTAAACACACTCCATTCTTTTTCAATTATGCTCAAAATTGGATACTAGGGATTAATGTAAACATGGTAAGCTTGAAAGGCTCAAACGGTCCAAAGATCGCCTAGATCATCTCCTAATCAAGTTCATGACTATAAAATTTCGCCTTGAAGTGTCGTCATCAAATAGTTTCTAAGGTACTCTAAGATGCTCAAAAACAATTCATTAAGTTCACAAAAAATTCACTAGTACAAGTGCAATTCACAAGATTTGACTCAAATGTGCTCAAAATATTCATCATGTTTGACATGCTACTCAAAACAAGATATTCACAAGCAAGTCTTACAATCATCAAAACTCAATTTGACATGCATAGTGGGATTAATATCATCATGGAATAGAGACCACTACTATGATTCATTCTTATCTTACTAATTGAACTCATTTTCAAGAAAAATTTTGTTGGTGCTCAATTGTTGGTGCTCAATAAACGATCAATTTCCAAATAAGAAGCATGACACAGCAATGCACTCCCCCAAACTTAATTCATGCATTGTCCTCAATGTATTAGGCATGGAAAATAGGACAAAACATTTACCGTTGACAACGATCGTCAGTGATCGTTGTCCAATTCCTCATCAGCTCATGGGGCATAGTGTTGGAACACGTCACAGCACGCATGGAGTCTCGCCAAAAAAAAAAAAAAAAAACAAAAACAAAACAAACCAAACCAAAATAAACAAAAACAAAGCAAAGGGTTAAGAAAGAGTTCTTGATTTATAGTCCCAAGCTGGACTTACCACCACATTTTCTCAAAGGTTGGGATGGTGTGTGGAGCATGAATCTCCGTAATCAACTGGGTAATGCCTCAACCTCTCATCATTAACGACATAAGTGCCTAGAATAGGATCACTTACCTTAATGGCTCCATGCGGGTATATCTTGGTAACAGTGAATGGTCCAACCCATGAAGCCTTTCGCTTGCTTTGGAGAATGCGAGGTGGTGGTGCTTTATGCAATTGGACTGTCTCTCCCTTCATAAACGTCCTTTTATCTTTTTGCTTCTTCACCTTCCTTGGCTTCACCATGTCATGGCTCTTGCCTTCTTCAGTCTCTAGTTTGGTCTTCACCTTCACTTTATCAGTATCTTGCACCACATCATCAGGCAAAATATTAATATTATCAATAATAAAACATGTGTGTGTGTTTTGTGCACGTGGTGAAGTTTGAAACATAGTAAAGGTAACATGATCCTCTCCTACACGGAGGATCAACTTCCCTTCTTCAACATCGATAATAGCTCTTCCAGTAGCTAGGAATGGGCGCCCCAGGATCAATGGCATACTCGCGTCCTCCTCAATATCCAACACTAGAAAATCCACCGGGAAAGTGAATTGATCTATCTTGACTGGAACATCCTCGACGATTCCTAGTGGGTAGGTGATAGACTTGTCCGCCATTTGCAACACCACCCTTGTGGTCTTCGGCTCTCCCAGTCCAAGTCGCCTAAAAACAGACAAAGGCATTAAGTTCACACTAGCACCCAAATCACATAATGATTTAATGGAAGAAATAGGCCCAATAGTCCAAGGAATAGAGAAACTCCCTGGATCTTTTAACTTCATGGCCGATTTCTTTTGCACCATAGCACTACATTCCTTAGTCAAAAAGACAGTCTCGTGCTCTCCCAATTTCTGCTTCTTAGACAACATCTTCTTTAAGAATTTAGCATAATTTGGCATTTCTCGTAAGGCATCAATAAATGGTATATCTATATGCAAATTCTTAAGCATGTCTAAGAATTTGGCAAAGTTTGAATCAACCTTTGCCCTATTAACTGCTGCAGGGAATGGGAGCGGAATGTGTACCTTTTCTTGTGGTGTGATAGGTGTAGTGTCTCTAGTGGACTTACCCTTGTTGCGTGGCTGCTCTTTCTCCTCTTGCTTAATAGCAATCTTTTTAGTCTCCTTCTCATCACCAAGTTCTTTTCCACTCCTTAGGGTCACAGCATTGGCTTGCTCCCTTGGATTCTTCTCTGTGTCACTCGGTAGAGTTCCATGTGCTCTCCCAGCCAAGATAGTTGCCAACTGCCCTACTTGAAGCTCCAAGCTTTTGATAGATGAATCTTGTTTATTCATTCTTGTTTCAGTTGAGGATATGAACTTGGTCAATAGCTCCTCCATGCTCGGCTGTGGTAGATAACCCGATGGTGGTTGCGGTTGATACCTCAACCCCGTATTGTATGGATATGGGCAGGGGTTGTTTTGCGGCTGGTTTCCTACATAATGCACAGCTTCATTAGTCTGAACGAATGGGTTACCTGTTTGGCATTCAACGCTCGGATGATTTCCTCCACATAGGTCACAAGTAATCCCTTGGGCTTTCATCCCTGTCGTGCTCATGCTATCTAGTCTTTTGTTCAATGCCTCAATTTGAGCGGCCAACGCAGTAACTTCGCTCACTTGATGAACTCCAATTTTCTTCTTTGGCACATTCCTCTCGGACTGCCATTGACAGCTATTAGCAGCCATCTCCTCCAACAGTGTATAGGCCTCCTCCGGCGTCTTTCTCATCACAGTACCTCCTGATGCTGCATCAATCATAGAACGGTTATCAGAAAATAAACCGTTATAGAAAGTTTGTACCTGCAGCCAGATGGGAAGGCCATGGTGTGGGCATCTCCTCAGTAAGTCCTTGAAGCGCTCCCATGCTTCATACAGTGTTTCAGGATCATGTTGCGCAAATGTAGTGATATCATTTCGCATCTTAGCAGTCTTTGATGGTGGGAAGTATTTTGACATGAAAGCTTGCACCATCCCATCCCAAGTGGTAATTGATCCTGTAGGCAAAGAATGCAACCAAGATTTAGCTTTATTATTTAAAGAGAAAGGGAACAGTCGTAACCTGATGGCGTCATCAGTGACGCCATTATGCTTGAAGGTGTCGCAAATTTCCAAGAAATTCTCTATGTGAGTGTTGGGATCATCAGTGGTCGCTCCCCCAAACTGCACCGAGTGCTGGATCATTTGTATGATTGCAGGCTTGATTTCAAAGTTGTTCGCCTGTATGCTTGGTCTAGTGATACTAGACAATGACCCATGGAATGAGGGATGAGCATAATCCATGAGGGATCTTCTATTAGGCACCTCTTCGTTCCGTCTTTCATCTCTTCCACCTCCTCCTGCATTGTTTTCAGCCATTGTTCGAACTTCTCTTAGTCTTCTAAGAAGAGTTCTTTCAATTTCAGGGTCAAAAGGCTCAAGTGCCGGTTGTTCACTCCTTAGCATGCACTAGGGAGTAATAACCTACAAAATCCAACCAAAAAGAAGGCAATAGTAGAATAGTAGATAGGAAAAGAGAGAAGAAAAAAATCAAAAACCTAAAAAAAAAGAAAATGGTTAAATTACAGTCAACTAATCTAGTATGATATTACTTAAACTAGTCCCCGGCAACGGCGCCAAAAACTTGATCGCTTTTATTTTAAACAGTTAATTCCATTGTAGCGATTTTATACCGCAAGTGCACGGTTGTCAAGTTTTAGTATAGTAAATGAAGAACAGGTTGTCGAACCCACAGGGACTAGTAGTAATTACCACGTTCGATTAGAATTTCTATATTTAACCTACGATTATGGAATGATTATCAAACTAAATTGACTTAAGCACAACAGTTAACCTAACCAACAGTGATGGATAATTGAAGAGAATTTATAAACGAATTATCAAGACGTCGGTTCACCCATGTAATCCCCCAAAAGTTGTCTTTTAATTAAGATTCAATGTTCTATGTTCTAGGGTGACGAGTTATCCTATTTCATTCGTTATACCTTGGTCCGGTTATAACAAGTCTAGCATTAATCTACAATAAATCACTCCCGTGTCTTTATTGAATGATCAATACCGAAAAACGCTTTGTGAAAACTACTAGCCTTCGATTTTGGTAAATCTATTGCTATCACACGTGTGCTAGATTTTACTTGGTCCGTCTCAACCTAAAACCCACGGCCTAATTTACTACGTCGTATCGTAATCTCCTATGGTCAATTCAATTACGATTACCAATATCATGCAAAAGGTAGCTAATCTTTTACAAGAATTAAAAACATAAATTATGCGCAAAGATCATAGAAATTAAATCAAAACCGTTAATTAACTCAAGGGTTCAAACATGGGATCCCCTATGTCTTGACAAATATTTTAGCCAACAACCATAATCAAATTATAATGTAAAAACATGTCTTTAAAAAAATTTAACATCACAATATGAAATAAAAAATAATCAAGTTCATAAATACTAAGACAACGAGGATGTCGCTCCGTGCGTCGCTCCGTTCTTTCGTTCCTTGCGTTGCTCTTGCTCTTCAATGATTTGTGGTGGTGCTTTGGATGGAGGAGAGGCTGTTAGGTCTCAGAAAATGTGTGCCAAAAGCCCCCCAAAACGTCATAAAATCTTCTATATATATTGTGGAGGAGTTTTGCAAAGTTTGGACACAAAATCACCAAGTAGGAAACAAAATCTCGATTTTTCAGGGTTTGGCGATCGATCTTCGTCATTTGGCGATCGATCGCGGAAACATTCTGGATGGTGGCGATCGATCTTCGTTATTGGCAATCGATCGCGGACCTCAAATCTCCATTCTTGCGATTTGGTCCCTGCTTTTCCAGATTTGCTCAGTTTGGTCCTTTTTCAGCATTTTTAAGCCCATTTCATCCACTTTTATGCATTTGGACCTAGATTCCTGACATATACAAATATATACCAAAACGTGTAATATTTTCTAGGAATCACTACAAAAACACCCCTAATCATATATCAAATTAAGTGTAAAAATCACACTTATCAAGTATGACCTCTTCTTCAGATTCCTCCTTGAGGGTGATAGATGCGTACGATGAGGAGGGTGTTAATACCCCTTCTCCTCGACCGTCATCCTCCTCGGATAACGAGGAGACTCTAAGCTCTTCATCTGCTTCAGCTGCTCGTAAAGAAGAGCAACGAGCTACTACGAAACAAGACTTGGTGAATGCCAGAGTCCCTTTGTTCGAAATTTTTGAATCAGGGGTTAGATCGGACCATCATTTATCTAATATTCATACGAGGTGGGAGATTTCCGAGGGGACTTATATTATTGCTCTCCCTTCAGGATCTCGTCCTCATTTGCCCCCTAAGGGCTATTTTCCTTTCTATTTAGACCAACTCCGATGAGGTCTTTGTTTTCCTGTCCCCTCCATTTTTGTTGAAGTGACCTCTTATTTTTCCGTCTCTCTCAGCCATCTGTTCCACAACTGTTATAGACTGTTGGTTGGTTTCTTTATAGTTCTTTCTTTTTTGGGTTTGACTCCTACTCCCGAGTTCTTCCATCGCTTCTTCCAACTGAATAAGAAAGAGATGGGGCTTTTTTACTTTTGGTTTCCTCAAGAACTACCCCTCGTCGATCAGGAATTGGAAGAGGTTCTATTTCTTTGCTAGTCCACTCCAGTCTTGGGATTGTCCCATGAAGTGGAGGGAAGACCTCCCGAAGGGCAAATTGATCAAGGGACACCTTGAGAAGGAACCATATCTGTTGGTTCATCGTAAGCTTAGTGATCAGTGTTTTAACCTAGCGGAGCTGAGCCCACTAGGGTGCATCTTCAGTGAGTGTTTCTGAGCACTCTCACATGCTTGTATACTCTAATTGTTATGCTCGGACTAACCTTTGCTTATTCTTTTCAAAAACAAAAATGATGAAAATTAAGATGGTCGAGAAGCTGAAAGCCAAGTATCAGAAAGGGCAGGCCTCCGAATCTGCTGTTATTCAAGCCCTTCCTCCATCTTTTGAACCTACCTCTGCCCATCCATCTGCTGATACCTCTCCAAACGATGCGAGGACTTCACCTGAGGAGGCCTTGGCACTTCGACCCCGAAAAAGAGCCATTCCCGAGGGCCAGGGTTCTTCCTCGAAAACCACCCCTTTCAAGAAAACCTCTTCTTCCATCATTCCCCCTGTACCCCGAGCTTCTTCTCAACCTGCTCCAGGTGGTCCGAGCGCTTCTCGGCCAACCTCGAGATACCACATACCTACCTGGACCTATTCTCCCAATGTCCCCCTCCTGAAGAAACCAGACCCTAAGACTTCCCAATCCATCCTCTGTCATTCTCCCAACTCCGCCGACCGCAAATACCTTGGGGAGTTGGCCTTCAGTAATCTGGTGAATGAATCGCCACTTCCTTCACCCATGTAATTATTCTTTATTGATAATTTTCTAAGTCTTTATCTTCGGTATACTCATTTCTTACGTTCTTACTCAGGCCCACATGATGGTGGGTGAACTTCTCACCCGATTCCATTTGGTTCGATCAGCAGATGCTAATCGTCAGAAGCAAATCAAGCAACTTGAAAATATGGGCAATGATTTAAAGAAGTCCATAAAGCTACTGAGCAACACGACCTTCATAATTTTAAGTTTAAACGTGGACCAACCGTCCTTCCACAAAATAGAAATCATGAATAAGCTGGTATACCGAGCAACACGACCTTGATAATTTTAAGTTTAAACGTGGACCGAACATCCCGATCTCACAAGTAAATCATTAAAATTCCAAACCAGTTCGCTACCACGAACATAATAACTTTGATAATTTTAAGTTTTTAAACATGGACCGAACACCCCGATCCCACGAGTAATCGATGGTCATTTCAAGTTTAAACGTGGACCAAATATCCCGATCCCACAAATAGACCGAACAGGCTAGCTATCCGAGCACAATCACTTAGGCAATTTTATGTTTAAACGTGGATCAAACATCCCGATCCCACGAGTAAATCATTAAAATTCAAAAACAAGCTAACTACCCCGAGCACAATCACTTGGGCAATTTTATGTTTAAACGTGGACCAAACATCCCGGTCCCACGAGTAAATCATTAAAATTCCGGATAAGCTCACTACCCCGAGCACAATCACATAGGCAATTTTATGTTTAAACGTGGACCAAACATCCCGATCCCAAGAGTAAATCATTGAAATTCCGAACAAGCTCACTACCCCGAGCACAATCACTTCGGCAATTTTATGTTTAAACATGGACCAAACATCCCGATCCCACGAGTAACTCATTAAAATTCTGAACAAGCTCGCTACCCCAAGCACCATAACTTGGATAATTTTAAGTTTAAACGTGGACCAAATATCCCGATGCCACCAGTAAACGAAGGTAATTTTAAGTTTAAACATGGACCAAACATCCCGATCCCACGATTAAATCAAACAGGCTCGCTAATCACTTAGGCAATTTTATGTTTAAACCTGAACCAAACATAACGATCCCACGAGTAAATCATTAAAATTCCGAACAAACTCACTACCCCGAGCACAATCACTTAGGCAATTTTATGTTTAAACGTGGACCAAACATTCCGATACCACGAGTAAATCATTAAAATTTCGAACAAGCTTGGTACCCCGAGCACCATAACTTTGATAAGTTTAAGTTTAAACGTGGACCAAACATCCCGATCCCACGAGTAAACGATGGTAATTTCAAGTTTAAACGTGGACCAAACATCCCGATTCCACGAATAAATCGAACAGGCTCGCTACCCCGAGCACAATCACTTAGGCAATTTTATGTTTAAACGTGGACCAAACATCCAGATCCACGAGCAAATCATTAAAATTCTGAACAAACTCACTACCCCGAGCCCAATCACTTAGGCAATTTTATGTTTAAACGTGGACCAAACATCCCGATCCCACGAGTAAATCATTAAAATTCCAAACAAGCTCGCTACACCGAGCACCATAACTTTGATAGTTTTAAGTTTAAACGTGGACCAAACATCCCGATCCCACGAGTAAACGATGGTAATTTCAAGTTTAAACGTGGACCAAACATTCCGATCCCACGAATAAATCGAACAGGCTCGCTACTCCGAGCACATCACTTAGGCAATTTTATGTTTAAACTTGGACCAAACATCCCGATCCCACGAGTAAATCATTAAAATTCCGAACAAGATCGCTACCCCGAGCACCATAATTGAAAATTTTAAGTTTAAACGTGGACCAAAGATCCCGATTCCACGAGTAAACGATGGTAATTTCAAGTTTAAACGTGGACCAAACATCCCGATCCCACGAGTAAACGATTGTAATTTCAAGTTTAAATGTGGACCAAACATCCCGATTCCACGAATAAATCGAACAGGCTCGCTACCCCGAGCACAATCACTTAGGCAATTTTATGTTTAAACGTGGACCAAACATCCAGATCCACGAGCAAATCATTAAAATTCTGAACAAACTCACTACCCCGAGCCCAATCACTTAGGCAATTTTATGTTTAAACGTGGACCAAACATCCCGATCCCACGAGTAAATCATTAAAATTCCAAACAAGCTCGCTACACCGAGCACCATAACTTTGATAGTTTTAAGTTTAAACGTGGACCAAACATCCCGATCCCACGAGTAAACGATGGTAATTTCAAGTTTAAACGTGGACCAAACATTCTGATCCCACGAATAAATCGAACAGGCTCGCTACTCCTAGCACATCACTTAGGCAATTTTATGTTTAAACTTGGACCAAACATCCCGATCCCACGAGTAAATCATTAAAATTCCGAACAAGATCGCTACCCCGAGCACCATAACTTTGAAAATTTTAAGTTTAAACGTGGACCAAACATCCCGATTCCACGAGTAAACGATGGTAATTTCAAGTTTAAACGTGGACCAAACATCCCGATCCCACGAATAAATCGAACAGGCTCACTACCCCGAGCCCAATCACTTCGGCAATTTTATGTTTAAACGTGGAAAATCTCGATCCCACGAGTAAATCATTTAAAATTTCGAACAAACTCACTACCCCGAGCACAATCACTTAGGCAATTTTATGTTTAAACGTGGACCAAACATCCCGATCCCACGAGTAAATCATTAAAATTCCGAACAAGCTCGGTAAGAACAACATTATTTCATTGAGAACAAATTCATAAACAAATACGATAATTAAAATGCTACATGAAATATTTCTTTAAATTATGAATGTTCCAAGGTCTCACCAGCTCGCGACCTTCAGGGTCTTCCAGTATGTATGATCCTATTCCGATCACCCTTTCACTTTATAAGGACCTTCCTACTTTGGTGGTAGTTTTTTTACGTCGCCAGCTGGATTTGTTCTCCGCAACACCAGGTCTCCTACCTGAAATGTTCTCGGGCGAACCCTTTGGTTATAGGCATTAGTTATCCTCAGTTTATACATTTCAGTTCTTGTCAAAGCTCGTTATCTTATCCTGTCAATCCCATCCAATTCTAACTTCCTTATATCTTCATTATTTTTGGGATTATAGCATTTTACTCGAAGAGATTCGACTCCAATTTACGTCGGGATAAGGGCTTCTGAACCACTAGACTGTAAGGGGTTTCTCCCGTAGATACCCGAGGTGTTGTCCGGTATGCCAACAGAACACCAGGTAACTCATTCACCCATGCTCCTCGAGCTCCTTCTAGCCTTGTTTTAATCCCATGCACTAAAATTCGATTAGTCACTTCGGCATGTCCATTAGCTTGAGGATAAGCTACTGATGTGAACACTTGTTAATTTTAATATCATTGCACCACTCTTGCACATTTCCACCCTGAAATTGCCTTCCATTATAGAAATTAACCTCCTCGGTATTTCGAACCGACACACTATGCTTCTCCATAAGAATCTGATGACCTCTTCTTCAGTTATCTTTGCTAAGGGTTCGGCTTCTACCCATTTGGTGAAATATTCAACCGTAACTAGAAGAAACTTCCTTTGCCCCGTCGAGGGGGGGGGGGGGGGGGGGGGGGGGGAAGGTCCAACAATGTCCATTCCCCACTGACCGAAGGGACATGATATGATATTGTTATTTAGTACTTTGGCCGATACATGGGATAAATTGGAGTGCATCTGGAAATTATTGCATTTTTTACAATCCCCTCGGCATCTTTTCTCGCTGTGGGCCAATAGTATCCGGCCTTTTTGGTATAACATATTGGCCCCCAGATGGTTACCACAGCAACCCTCTTGAATTTCCCTTAGCAAATGTTCCCCTTATTGGACTGAAGTGCATTGTAGAAAAGGGGTTGAGAAGCTTAAACAACCTACCTTCGATCAATACAAAACGATTTTCCATTCTTTCACCCGAGCAGTTTCTTTTTTATCAGATGGCAAAGTCTTCGCCTTCAGGAACTTAATGATTTGCTCGCGCCAGTCAGCCATAATACATGGTTCCAGACTCATTATGCTATTGAAGGACATGTGGGAGATCAAAAGTTCTTGCACTAATACATTCATGTTCTTCCATTCATGGATTGAGCTGGCCAACTTTGCCAATTCATCGGCTCGGCCATTTTCTTCCCTAGGTATCTGTGTTAACTTTATTTCTTGGAATTGACTCATCAATGTTTGAGCATTTTCCACATATTTTTTGAGCTTTTCCTCCTCCACTTTGTATATGTCAGTCACTTGTTGTACTACGAGCATGGAATCCATAAATGCTACCACCTTCCGAGCTCCAACATCCAACGCTATTCGAAAACCAGAGATAAGGGCCTCGAATTCAGCCTCATTATTTGAGGAATGAAAGTCAAACTGGATGGCCATCTTTGATTTCCTCTCCTTCGGACCAATCAGCACGACTCCCGCACCACTTCCCAATTGAGTGGATGATCTGTCTACATACAAGCTCCACTCCTTCTCCTCGAGGACGTGGGTCACCTCTACCAGGAAATCTGATAAGACTTGAGATTCGATGGTAGCTCGGGGTTGATAAGAAATATCAAACTCACTCAGCTCAGTGGACCACTTCACCATCCGTCCCGATATTTCGGCTTTAGATAACAATCTTCCCAGCGAGGTGTTTGTCACTACTATGTTAGGATGAGATAAAAAGTATGGTCGAAGCCTTCTCGCTGTGGTTACTAGGGCTAAAGCCAATTTCTCGACTTTAGGGTATCTTTGCTCTGCTCCTTGTAGTGCTCAGCTAACATAACACAATGGCCACTGGTGCCCTGATTTCTCTTTTATCAATACTGAGCTGATGACCTACTCGGTAACAGACAAATAGACAAGGAGTGTATCATCAGCTCGGGTTTATTCATTAATGGTACTTGAGCCAAATACTCTTTCAAATCCTCGAAGGCTTTTTGGCATTGGTCATTCCATTCGATTCGAATCCCTTATCTTAATGCCTTAAAGAAAGGTAAACTCCTATCGGCTGAATGCAATATGAAGCGACTCAAAGCAGCTATTCTTCATGCCAACCTCTGTACTTCGTAACGTTCGAGGAGGATTCATCTCTTGAATTGCTCAGATCTTCTCGGGTTTGGCCTCAACACCTTTTTCAGTAACCATGTTTCCAAGGAACTTTCCACTATGTATTCCGAATGTGCATTTGATAGGATTCAACTTCATGCCAAAATTCCGCAAAGTACCAAAGACCTCCTCCATATCATCAATTAGATTGTGTGCCCTCTTGCTCTTGATAAGGACATCATCCACGTACACTTCTACATTGCGTCCTATCTGATATTTGAACATTTTATCCATCAGCCTTTGATAAGTAGCCCCAGCATTTTTTAAGCCAAAGGGCATAACCACGTAACAAAAAGTTCCTCATGCTGTCACAAAATTGACTTTTGGTTGATCTTCCTGAGCCAAAGGGACTTGATGATATCCCTGATACGCATCCATAAGACATAGACGTTCATGCCCTGCAGTAGAATCCACTAGCTGCTCGATCCTTGGCAGCAGGTAGCAATCCTTGGGACACGCTTTATTAACGTCTCGGAAGTTCACACACATCCTCCATTTATCTCCTGGCTTGGGTACTAGGACTACATTAGAAAGCCATGTGGGGAAATTGATTTCCCGCATGTGGCATGCTCTCAGCAATTCTTCTACTTGCTTGGCAATAATTGCATCCTTCTCGGGCCCAAAATACCTCCTTTTTTGCTTGATTGCCCAAGTGTTAGGGTCAACATTAAGATGGTGTTTGGCAATCGCATGATTTATCCCGACTAAGTAAGAGGTACTCCAAGCGAACACATCCACATTCTGACTCAAGCAATCGCTCTTCTTTGCAACTCGGGACCTAATTGGATCCCACTCTGGTGGTTCGAGTAGAATGACCCAGTTTGATTGTTAGAAATTCTTCCGTGGGAGTTACTCGCTCCTCAACCTCCATCTTTTCACGCTTCCTCTTATTGCTTTCTCCTCGCTCGCCCACCTCTTTCTTCTGCTCTTTCTCTTGCCTCAATTCTTGCACATAACATTTTCTTGAGGAGTTTTGATCTCCTCTAACTTGCCCCACTTCCTCACCGACAGGAAATTTTATTGATATGTGATAAGTAGATGCCACTGCCTGAAAAATAGCTAATGCTGGTCGGCCCAGTATGATGTTATAAAATGAGGGCGCATCCACTATGAGGAAATTGATCATCTTGGTTCTTATCCGTGGTTCTTCACCCAACGTAACTGGTAAAGATACCTGCCCCATCGGGCCTACAATCTCTCAGGCAAATCCATGAAGATAGGTGTTTACCTTTTGTATGGCTATGCTTCCCAACTCCATCTGGGTCAAGGTACTGAAGAAAAGCACATCAACTGAGCTCCCCGTGTTTACGAAAGTTCTCTGTACGTTGTAATCTATCGTGACAGAGATAACCAATGCATCTTCATGGGGGAAGTGAATCCTCGCAAATCATCGGGTCTGAAAGCTATAGAAGGGCCTTCTGGTGTGTAATCTGGGTCGATGGATAGTACTTGGAGCTTTCGAACATGACTTTTTCTTGCTCGGTTATAATCCACACCTGACAGTTCCCCAGAGATCATACGTATAATTCCTCGATTAGGAACATTATTTAAGGCCACCTCTCCGATGGCTTGAATATCTTCTTATGGACTTCCTCCTCGAACTGCCCACGGTACTGGCTGAGGTACCCCACTTCTCGGATTGGCATTATTCCGAGGAAAGGGATTATTACCAATAGGCCCATCATGGGGTCTTTGCCTTCACCCAAATCTACCAGCTCCTCGTCCTCAAAAATATTCTCATCGGAATGGCCCTCCTCTGTATGAACCACCCCGACCCCTTTTTGGCATCATTTGATTCATGGCTACTTCCCTACGAGACCTCATCGGAAGATATTGATCAAAGTTCCTCTTGTATTGTTCCACTTGCTTATCCATCCTATTGAGTTCACCACCAGTTTTTGCATCTCTCCTCTGCTTCATCTTTTGGCCTTCTTCTAAATTTGATATATTTAGAAGCTCTCCCCAGTAGTTCGTCATAATCCGAAGGCGGCTTCTTCGCTAAAGACTTGAACAGGTCTCCTTCTCTCAGCCCCTTAGTAAAAGCGCTGATCAGTATTTCTGAAGTAACGTGAGGGACATCCAGGCATGCTTGATTGAATTTCTTCAAAAAATCTCAAAGAGATTCCTTCTCTACTTGTTTGAGTCCGAACAGACTAAGGACTGTTCTCTTGCAACTTTTACTGCTTGCAAACTGATGAAGGAATATTGAGTTGAATTTGGAGAAAGAATATATGATGCCCGACGGCAGCTGATTAAACCAAGATTGTGCAGCTCCAGCAAGAGTGGTAAAAAAGACTCTACACTTCACTCCGTCTGTAAGTTGATGAAGGAGTGAAGCGTTCTCAAATCGGGGCAAGTATTCCTCAGGATTTGTGCCACCATCGTAATTCCCAACACTCAAAGTTTGGAAATTGGATGGTAGGGGATCATTGATAACTGCGGGAGCAAATGGGGTCCCCCTTCGTGCTGGATATATACGCCCCTCCATTTTATTACGCATCTGCTCCAACTCATCTTTTAAGTCCTCCATCTGGTGGTGCAAAGCTTTGTCAGCTTCCTCCCCCATATGACTAGAGGGATCGTTTATCTCCTTCACACTTTCCTTTGGCTCCTTTGAAAAGGCTAAATCTTCTTCCTCTTCCTCGGTTTTCTCTGGCTGGGGCGGAGTCATAAACTGCTTCATGACTTCTCCCACAGTTCTGGCGATTACCTCAGTTAACTGTTCCATGGGCATTCCCCCAGCAGGAAATGCCCGGGGAACATTTTGAGATGACTCTGTCCCTTCCTCCTCTTCATGTGCCGGGAACGAATAGGGAGGGGGGCTTGGTATATTCCCCCTCGAAGTTTGTCCACGACCCTTACTCTTAACCATTTTTCCTTAAAGTTTTTGCAGGATGAAAAATTTTCTTACTTCAAAGTCTTTGCTCTAAAAAACTTCCCACAGACGGCGTTCGGTAGATTTAAGTGTTTGCGAAAAATAAAAGAAAAACCCCAAGATTTTTTACGTGGAAAACCCTCGAATTGAGGGAAAACACCATGGGACCCAAGTCCAGTATAATTTGTACTAGTCACTCTTTTTATTTGTTACATGACTTGACACAATATCTAAGTGAAAAATCAGAACTCAAGAATATCTGGAAAAGTAACAAGAGATGAACGAACAGACAAAATAATGTTCTCTTCGGAGTCCTCTTTCCTAAAAAAGTTCAACATCTCTGATGAAACTCTCAGCCTCTATTTATAGGGCCAATTTCCATGTTTTATTGGCGGGAAAGCTTAGAACACTATCTCCCCTGATCGTGGCGTTAATTGTGGTAAGTGTGTCCTTGAAATCCGCACCCCTTTAACACATGTTTATCTCCGCCGGTTAATTTGTTGGTTACAGCCGCGTCTTCCGCTAATCTCTGACCATTAAACCGATCAGGCTTTGACAGCAGTTCAGCTATAATCTGTTCGGTGCATTGTTGTTCGGTTATAATCTGTTCGGCATCTGTTTGTTCGGTCTCTTGCAGGGATTTTACCCGAGAAGGCCAATATGTCATATGACATCAACACTCTTCTCCACTATCTTAGCCACTTGCGAACACAAATCAAGTACGTCTTTATTAGCTTGTAGCTTGGCCTAGGTATTGGCTTATGAAAGAAAGGAAAAGATATATCAAACAAGGAGTATGATGATATGCACAATTAAAACTTCTCTTCTTGTATGATTTTTTACAAACCTTGTTATTTTTGCAAGGTTTAACTCGATTTCTTTTTTCTTTTGTGACTTGGCTCCCCTTGGACTCATATTTTTATCTATTTTCTCAAGGCATTCATTTCTTTCAAGCATTTCATTCTTTTTACAATGAAGCTCACAAACATTTGATTCAAGATAACACAAGTGCATGTGAATGAAACACATCATACTCCCATCAAAGGTATGGATAAAATTCATAATTAGGCTTATTAGGGAATGATGATAAGCTAGTCAAAGAATGTCGAATGGGGGTCGTTTATATGCTTAGCATACAACCATTCTTTTACATTAAAGTTCAAAAAGGGTACTAGTGGTTGATTTTATTTACAAGGTAGGCTTGAAAGACTCAAACGCATCAAAGATTGCCTATATCACTTTCATGTTCGCAAGTAGTCTAGACATACGCCTCAAAGAGCATGTAGTTAAGTTCTAGCATGTATTAGAGACTTCTTATGACTATCACAAAGTTCACACAATCTTCAGTACGCTATGCACACTTCACAAGTCATGACAATATCGTGCTCAAAATATTACTATGTTGCCATCAATTAGGTTTCATCATGGGATAGTGATTTTAAGCATGCACTCATTACTAACTATGAGCTCAAAAAAATTCAAATTTTTGATTTTTGTATTTTTATAATAAGAAAGCAACACACCACTGATCCTCCCCCATACTTAAATCTTACATTGTCCCCGATGTAAGCCAAAATTGCATGAAGAGATAAATTAACTAACAAAGCAGTAAAATAATAAAAAGGAAAAATGAAAAACAAGGATTTGTCTTCCTCAACCAAGAATTAAAAATTAGCTAGACATATTCTATGAAAAACAATAAATAAAAGCAAGGGAAAGAAGACTAATCCGATCTACGCTCGTCGATGTCGTCATTCCCCCATTAGCTTCGATCTTCGTAGCATTCAATTAGCACACAATGATTATTTATGTGTAAACAGCGGAAGATTTTTTTTATTTTAAAAGTCCTGCCAACACAAGATTTATCTAGCAAAAATATGGTTTAAATAAGGTATTAGTCGACCAATACAATGAATGTCACCTTCACCCCCACATGCAACGCAAATCATCGACATGTCCTAGAACAAATCGATAAAGACCCATCAAAACCCACAAAAATTGTAGGGAACTTAACCCACTAAAACTCAAATCTAGAAACTAAAAATTGAATATGAACTTTTACCCGATTTTCTGTCGTGAACAGGAGCCGAGTCTCCCCTTTCCGATTCTGGAGAGTCCGACCCACGACCACCTTCCCCTCTCTCCAGCGATCGTTTCCATACCAAGAATCCATGATGAGTGCTACGAAAATCCATCGATTTAGCTCTGTAAATAGTGGCCATGCGCGATTAAGGTTCTTCAAATTTTTTTTATATGATTCTTTGATTCATCCAGGGATTAAAGACTTCCATGAGCTGAAACTCTTTTCCCTCACCTTGGACAATTTCCCTGCATGCGCCGTCGCTCCTACGACTTCAACAAATTTGAGAGGAAAATTGTAAAACTAGTCTAAACTACTCTACCTAGATGATTCTAAGGTCTGATTTTCATCCATATATGTAGAGGGAGGCTGATGGAGTAGGTTAGAGTCTATGTAGGAAGGAAAGAAATCAAGAATCCAAACTTTCCAAAACTCTGCTGGTAAGCTAGCGATCAATCGCTAGCTTTAATTTTTTCGGCAGATCCTTCGAGATCGATTGTTCCTTTTCACCTATCACTTGGCTCCAGTAGACTTTGGCGATCGATCGCTCTAATGTCGATCGATTGCTGACTCGCATAATTTGTTGCTCAACTTTCTGTCCAAAGGCGATCGATATCCTCTTCCATGCTATCGATCTCTTGTCCAAAATTACATTTTAAGCCCTTTTCTTGATCTACCTTGAGTCCTTATCATCTCCAAAGCTTTTCTTTATCTTATTCACCTTTTAGCTTGATTTCTTCGATTTCACCTACATTTACACAATCATACAATTAGATAGCATACGCATCAATATATCCATCAAAATATACCAAATTGTAGGCAATTAAACCAATAGATGTGTCTATTTGTAGTCACATCAAGCACTATTCATAATTGATAAGTATTGTTTTGACGTTTTCTTCTTCTTGCTTGTCATAAAGATTTACAAATTCGTCAACCGCCCCATCTATTCTATTCTTACATACTGTTTCAAACCAATCTTTAAGTAATGTGAGCATGCATAATGAATCAGCAGATAGACTACTTTTGTATTCTCCAATAATTCAACCACATGTCAAGAATGCAGATTCAGAAGCGACGCCTGAAGCTTGTACCACATACACATCTCTAGCCATTTTGTCTAAGATAGGGAATTATGCTGCATTTGCCTTCCACCATTGTAAGACGTCGAAATTATCTTCCGTTAGAAATTGATAATTCAGATAAGTAACACCGATGAAGCGTTTCGTCGCTTCTTTGAAAGTATCTAACACTGATACACAATTTTCAACAAATTCTCAATCATCAGCAGTCAAATAAATACTTTCATCGGTATCAGCATTTGATATGAATAATAAAATGGAGTTAAATATCTTTGTAAGATAACATAACATTCAACATAATGTACAACGTATTACACATAGTTTCTATTGGTGATGGAAAAAGAAGATGCTGCAAACCATTAAATACACATGATTGTTTCCAGTCACGCTTACTCGTGCATAACCATTGTCCTCATAACCAACTTTCAAAGCCAAATTAATAACATGAATGCACATCTAATGATGTGACTAGAAATAGACACATCTATTGAGCTTAATTGTCTAAGATTTGGTATATTTTGATGGTGATACGACCCTCAAGATTCAATGACACGCGAGGATAGTATTTCAACTCTTGTTTTGCCAAGGACTTAAAAATCAAGCAAAAGACGCGGAATTGACAAAAATAAAAACTATTTATTGACCCAACACAAAGAACAAAACGACTCAACTAACAAAATGAACCCCTACCCGTTGCTTATCCAAGCAAGAACCTCGGTATATGATTCGAACCTCGATCCATTGCCTACAATTGAGACAAGAACCTTGGTATGTAAAATCGCACCTCGACCCATCGCTTAACACGAAGCAAGAAACAAAGGTTTCAACATGCACCTTGACCCACTACTTAGAAAAGTAGGAACCTCGGTATCAACATGACGCACCTCGACCCACTACTTAGAAAAGTAGGAACCTCGGTATCAAATGAGGAACGCCACAAGGAATACTCCTTGATAAGTTCCAAGAATGGGATCACTTGGATCCATGAGAGAAAACTCTCCACAAGGCAAATAGCCACGTTTTTTTGGATGAATCTTGTTGTATATCTCATTAAAATGATTGAATACAAATATTTATAGGACTCATTGACTTTCCATGACCTAATGGGCTCATAACAAGCTCAATACAACATTTTCTTAGCCCATCTAGCAATAAATCGAAAATAACATGATAATAACATAAATAAAAGCCTACTAATATCTAATTCAATCCAAACTAGCACAATCGATATATATGAATACAAGATGATGCAAAACATTATGTAGAATCCATGCTCTTGATTTTTGACTTGTATGTCTATTTGAAGCTCTTCATGATTTTCACATCAGATGGATAAATTGATACATATTCTACCTAATCGTATATTTGAATAAATATAGGGAAAGGTGAAGAAATCAAGCTAAAATGATGAAAGAAGCAATAAAGTTGAAGAAAAGAGGAAAAAACCGGAATCCAAGACATATGTTGCTCCTTTCTCCTCAAATTTCTATATGTTTGAGCCATGTTTTGGAAATGTGGTCCATAGAAAAGTTGTAGAACTTTGAGTTATCTTCGTGTGAATAGTTGATTCATTGAATTCGGAGTTCGTACAATAATGTTACGGCCAAATTACAAAACTCGCCATAAAAATGGAAGACAGGCGTAATTACGCCAATGCTACGGCTGTATAGGCGTAGCTACGCCACTATGACGCACAAATACGCCAGAAACGCGGGAAGCCATATTTTGACACGTCATCAGGCGTCTTTACGCCATTTTCTGGCGTAGCTACGCCAGCAGAGTTTTGAAAAGTGTAAAGACTTGATTTCTTTCCTTCCCACATGGATTCTACCCTACTCCATCAGCCTCAAAGCCTATGTACTCGAAAATCAGCCTCTTTAAGACAGAATGCAGACTTTAGAAATAATTTTAAGATTTTAGAATAATTTTTCTTTCAATTTTTATGAAGAACGCTCGAAGAACGAGGACGGAATCGACAAGCCGGAATCATTCTTCCTTTTAGTAACTTTTTCTTTTCCTATTAGTTTAATGCTTTCTAGATTAATTTTGATTGTTTTTAATCTAGTTATGAGTAGCTAAATACTTTTGTGATTCTCGGTTTAGGAAAACGATACATTGGATGTTTACGATTCTTGTGAGATTAAGTTTTGATTGTTGATTTTCATTGAGTATCAATTGTTTTTTCTGATTTGATTGTCATAATTGTTATGCATGATTGTTGGACTGATCACCTAGCTTTTGTTCATACAATTTATTGCTAAATTAGATATCAAATACGGACTCGTTTGATCCCTCTAATTTACGAAGAAACTAAGATTAATTAAATTCCGCTTGTGAGTTTGTTAAATTCTTAGGAAAAACAATTGACTAGATTAAACATAGACGCTTGGATTATGTTGTTTAGCTTCATCGATCTCAATAGTTCATATGCTATCATCGATTTAAATCTTAATCGCTTTTTGATTGATTGTTTGATAAGGGTTAACTAGAACGCTTGGGCTACTTAACTAAACTTAAGGTGAGATAGGACTTTGATTATTGGATTAAACGTCCATGATGAATATTCATAAGAAAATTGAATCGTATGTGAAGATCGATGACCGAGATAGTAAACACCATTGTAAAGTTAACCGAAAACTGAGAATCGCTCTTTTCTCATAAGTTAGTTCATCTAGTTTAATTTTCCTTCATAGTAGTAATTAGTTCAGAGCCTACGACAGCTAGCGATCCTACCGTGGATCAACAACCTCTTTGCATCACCTTTCCTACACTTGCTACTAACATAAATTTTGAATTAAAATCTGGCCTAATATATCTTTTACCATCTTTTCATGGCCTTGCAGGTGAGGATCCGCATAAGCACTTAATGGAATTCCATGTAGTATGCACTACGATGAAGCCGACCGGGATAACTGAGGAACAAACCAATTACGAGCTTTTTCGTTCTCTTTGAAGGACGCTGTTAAGGATTGGCTCTTCTATTTGCCTTCTGGATCCATCACTACATGGAACGAGCTGAAAAGAACTTTCTTGGAGAAATACTTTCCTGCATCAAGGGCCACGAATATTCGTAAAGATATATACGACATTAGAAAACTCCATGAGGAATCACTGCATGAATATTGGGAACGCTTTAAAAAGCTTTGTGCAAGCTGTCCTCAATATCAGATAAGTGAACATTTACTTATTCAATATTTTTATGAGGGTCTTTTGCCAAATGACAGGAACTTGGTAGACGCTGCAAGTGGAGGAGCATTTGTGGATAAGACACCAGTGGAAGCAAGGAACTTAATTGCTAACATGGCAGCCAACTCTCAACAGTTTGGAACTGCTTGATCGGACCATAAGCTTAGGAAGCAAGGCGAGGTAAACGTTTCTAGCCTCGAACAACAATTGATTGTTTTAACCGGTATTGTGAAACAACTTGCAATTGGAATTGGACAAAGTGCTAAGGTATGTGGAATTTGTGCACTACCAAGTCATCTAACTGACGCTTGCCCCACACTTCAAGAACCATCCATTGAGGAAGCAAATGCAGCAGGCGGATTTCCGGGACAGCCACAGAGAAAGTATGATCCATTTTCCAGCAAATATAACCCAGGATGGCGAGATCATCCAAATTTAAGATATGGGAGTCAAGCTGAACCACAGACACAATATCAACCATCACCATATCAACAACCACCACATAGACCACCATTCCAAATGCCACAACAAACCGTCCCAACTCCAACACCTGGTGAGCATCTAGAAAATATGTTTAAAGAACTTGCTAATGGATATGTGAAATTTCAACAGGAAACGAGGGCAAGCATCTAGAGCTTGACTACGCAAATGGGTCAGATGGCCACCGCAATAAATCGCATGGAGTCTCAAAGGTCAAACACCTTACCGTCACAACCAATTGTGAACCCCAGGGAGAATGTGAGCGCTATCACTTTGAATATGAGCAAAAATACAGCTGAGGAGAAGGTGGTGCTGACGCCACCCAAGCAAGAAGAGATGAAGGAGATGGAGAAGGACGTTGACGAGCCCATACAAGAGGAGGAACCACGGGGTAAGTTCCCTAAATTTCTGAATATAAATTGAACCCCCATTCCCCCTTGCTTTTAAGGAGAATAGGAAAGATGAGGATATCAAGGAACTATATGAAACTTTCCGACGATGTGAGGCAAACACTCCACTACATGATGCCATGATGAAGATACCTCGATGTGCGAGATTTTTGAAGGAGGTTTGGAAAGCGGATAAGAACAAGGAACGCAAAGGGTGCCCCAAGATCGAACTAGGTGAGAATGTTTCGGCAGTCATCCAAAGAAGCATTCCCACAAAATGCAAGGACCCTGGTATGTTTTCTATCCCATGTGTGATTAGGACCCTTAGGATTGAGAAGGCAATGCTCGATTTAGAATCTTCCATTAATGTCATGCCTTACTCAATCTACACTCAACTGAAACCTGGACCTTTGAAAAGAAATAACACTGTGATTCAATTAGCTGATAAGTCCACGGTTATACCTAGGGTGATAATAGAGGACGTACTTGTGCATGTAGAGAATTTGGTTTTCCCCGCCGATTTCTATGTCTTAGACATGGAAAATCGTGATTCATCTAACCCCATTCTTTTAGGGAGACCTTTCTTGAAAACATCAAAATCATAGCGGCATGTTAACAATGGAGTTTAATGGCAAGGTTGCAAAATTCAATATTTATGAACCCTTTAAAACTCATGATCATTCTAGTTACGCTATTGATATAAATGATGAATATGATTATGATTTTGATAATGATGAATTGTGGGAGATGGGAAAGGCTAATGATGGCCTTGATGACAACGGAGGTATGGATAATGTTCATATTATTGCCGCTTTATCTACTCATGATACTGCTGATCCTCTCTTTTCTAACTTCCAGGATCGTAGGATTGAAAAGACACACCCTCCCGATCGACCACAGCAATCAACTAATGATGGAGGAGGAACAAGGACTGAGGACGCTTACTCAAAGGCAAACAAAACGAAGTTCAAGGGACTAAGAAGATATTGATGTGGAAAAAAGAAGGATAGAGCGACATCGCATCACCCACCTTGATAGAGGACTGACGTCGGGCCACGGACGTTAAACAGAGGCGCTTCTTGGGAGGCAACCCAAGGGGAGTTAGTTTCCCTTACTTTTTTTTTATTATTGTTGCTTCATTAGTTAGACTTTTCTCTTTTCTTGTATTTTCACCTTACATTGGGGACAATGTAGGATTTAAGTATGGGGGAGGGCTAGTGGCGTGTTATTGTTTTTCTTATTATAAAATTACAAAAAAATCAAAAAATTTGAAAATTTTGAGCTCATAGTTAGTAATGAATACATGCTTAGAATCACTAGCCCATGATGAAACCTAATTATTGGCATGCATGTTTTTTAACATAGGTGAATTGTTAACCTTGGAATACTTTGAACTCTAATGCAAAGTGTGCTTTAACATAGTAGTTGAATATTTTGAGCATATTATTGTCATGACTTGTGAAGTGTGCACAACTTAGTGAAGATTGTGTGAACTTTGTGATAGTCTTAAGAAGTCTCTAATACATGCTAGAACTTAACTACATGCTCTTTGAGACGTATGTCTAGACTATTTGCAAACATGAAAGTGATATAGGCAATCTTTGATGTGTTTGAACCTTTCAAGCCTACCATGTAAAGAAAATCAATCAGTAGTACCCTTTTGAGCCTTAATGCAAAAGAATGGTTGTATGCTAAGCATACACACAGCCCACATTCGACATTCTTTGATTAGCTTATCATCTTTCCCTATTAAGCCTAAATATGAATTCTATCATTACCTTTGAAGGGAGTATGATGTGTTTCATTCACATGCACTTATGTATTCAATGATTAAATGTTTGTGAGCTTCATATCAAAAGAATGAAATGCATGAAAGAAAAAGAGATGCCTTGAAAAGAATTAATACAAATATGACTCCAAGGGCAACCAAGGCACAAAAGAAAAAAAAAATGATTAAAGTTTACATTGCAAAAATCATGCAAGAAGAGAAGCTAATAATTGTGCATATCACCATACTCTCTTGTTTGATGCATCTTTTCCCTTTCTTTCATAACCCAATACCTAGGCCAAGCTACAAGCTAATAATGACCTACTTGATTTGTGTTTGCAAAGTGGCTAAGATAGTGGAGAAGACTGTGCAATTGAGCTTATACTAGTGTTAGTGTATAACTTGAACTATTGAGAGTTTACATCTATTGGATCTATAATTTTTACATGACACTTGTTCATGACCACACATGCACGTTCACTGCTTTGTTGAGTACGAAATATTTAGGGATTGAACTTGTTCCACTGTTAATTTTTCACCGCCTTTCATTACTATGCATGTTTATATTTGTTGAGGCATAAAAGTGAGGACAAGTTAGTTTGTTATGATGCTATGAGCCAAGCAAAAAAATATTGTAGTTTTGTCTAATTTACTCGAGGTCGAGTAAAGATTAAGTATGGGGGTATTTGATGTGACTAGAAATAGACACATCTATTGAGCTTAATTGTCTACGATTTGGTATATTTTGATGGATAAATTGATACATATTCTACCTAATCGTATATTTGAATAAATGTAGGGAAAGGTGAAGAATCAAGCTAAAATGATGAAAGAAGCAATAAAGTTGAAGAAAAGAGGAAAAAACCGGAATCCAATACACATGTTGCTCTTTTCTCCTCAAATTTCTATATGTTCGAGCTATGTTTTGGAAATGTGGTCCATAAAAACATTGTAGAACTTTGAGTTATCTTCGCTTGGACAGCTGATTCATTGAATTCAGAGTTTGTACGAGAAAGTTACGGCCAAACTACGAAACTCGCCAGAAAAATGGAAGACAGGCGTAATTACTCCATTATCAGGCATAATTACGCCAATGCTACGGCATGTGTAGGCTTAGCTATGCCACTTTGACGCGTAAAAATGCCATAAACGTGGGAAGCCATATTTTTGACACGTCATCAGGCGTCTTTACGCCATTTTCTGGCGTAGCTACGCCAGCAGAGTTTTGGAAAGTGTAAAGACTTGATTTCTTTCCTTCCCACATGGATTCTACCCTACTCCATCAGCCTCAAAGCCTATATACTCAAAAATCAGCTTCTTTAAGACAGAATGCAGACTTTAGAAATAATTTAAAATTTTAGAATAATTTTTTTTTCAATTTTTGTGAAGAACTCTCGAAGAACGAGGATGGAATCGACAAGCCGGAATCATTCTTCCTTTTAGTAACTTTTTCTTTTCCTATTAGTTTAATGCTTTCTAGATTAATTTTGATTGTTTTTAATCTAGTTATGAGTAGCTAAATACTTTTGTGGTTCTCGGTTTAGGAAAACGATACATTGGATGTTTACGATTCTTGTGAGATTAAGTTTTGATTGTTGATTTTCATTGAGTATCAATTGTTTTTCTGATTTTATTCTCATAATTTTTATGCATGATTGTTGGACTGATCACCTAGCTTTTGTTCATACAATTTATTGCTAAATTAGATATCAAATACGGACTCGTTTGATCCCTCTAATTTACGAAGCAACTAAGATTAATTAAATTCTGCTTGTGAGTTTGTTAAATTCTTAGGAAAAACAATTGACTAGATTAAACATAGACGCTTGGATTATGTTGTTTAGCTTCATCGATCTCACTAGTTCATATTTATCGATTTAAATCTTAATCGCTATTTGATTGATTGTTTGATAAGGGTTAAACTAGAACGCTTGGGCTACTTAACTAAAATTAAGGTGAGATAGGACTTTGATTATTGGATTAAACGTCCACGATGAATATTCATAAGAAAATTGAATCGTATGTGAAGATCGATGACTGAGATAGTAAACACCAATTGTAAAGTTAACCGAAAACCGAGAATCACTCTTTTCTCATAAGTTAATTCATCTAGTTTAATTTTCCTTCATAGTAGTAATTAATTCAATTGATTTCAAAACCCCCTTTTTATTTTCGTTTTCATAAGTTAACACAAAGATATAACCTTCCTCGTGGGATCGATCCCTACTCACGCTACTACATTCATTACTGTTATTAACTTGAGAGGGTTAATTTGGGCGTACGCGATAAACACTACCATCTAACATGAAAAAAACACCATCACGTATTGGTTTCAGATAGGTCTTTTAAATCACGCATCGCAGCTTGTTAGTCGCAGCGTTGTCTAACGTGATTGAAAATATCTTATCCCGAATTCCATAATGTCTACAGGTATTGAATATATATATATATATATATATATATATATATATATATATATATATATATATATATATATATATATATATATATATAACCAGTATGTGCACAATCTAGCTCATTTAAAGACAAAATCTATTTTTGCATACACCAATTATCACCAATCCAATGATAAGTGACAACAAGATATGAATCCGATTTTACATTTATCCAAATATCGGTTGTTAAGCTAACCCTACAAGGCAAACTAGAAAGACGTTCAATCAATGTATTTCTATATTCAACAAATACGTCATTACAATTTCTTTTTAGTGTATGCCTAGAAATATGTTTAAACATGAGTTGTATAGATGAAGCAAATTCAATAAATCAGCATGTTTAGCTTGTATTAAAGGTAGTTCACATGTAATAACGTGTCTAACAAGTGACCTACAGTTACTTTCAGTAGTTAAAATAAAATTCGTGCCAGTGAGAGCATTAATTCTGCTTGTGTTGCTTCTCTCCCTAATGGTTGTAATTTTGTCTCATCAGAATAAAGTTTTTTTACCAAGTGTTTTTTAAATGTTAAGGTACCCCCACTGGAACCACCAACTTTATATGAATATTGCATTTTACATAATTTACAAATTACAACAAATTCATTAATACCTTTTTTTGAGCGAATTCAAAGTGATCTCATATATTACTTCTTTTGGCACGAGCCGGTTGTCTACTCGCTACTATATTGACTCCATATGACTCTACTTGTTATCTCTCTTGGGCACCAGGAGGTTCAATAGGTAGTTCAGATTTTTGCTTTTCGATGTTCATAGATGAACCTCCAACATTAAGATCAGCAAAATAATCATAACTTTCAGTTAACTCGGGAACTCGCACAGACAAATTGTGATATCCCCGAAATAATTATATGCATTTGGGCAATAGTTATGTTTATGTGATATTTATGATGTTAATTAATTTAGTGTTGGAATTAATTAATATGGTGAAATGCTTAGTCATGAGGTGGGCGTGACCTGGTAATGTATTTCAGGGTCCATGTGATGCATGTTGGAAATTTGAGTTATGGCATGGTTTATTAGGGGTGGATGTTAATTATTTTGGTGAAGCATGTTTAATTAAAATTATGGTGCATTTTTGGAAAATGCTTTCAAAATATCATGTTGGGATATTTTATACATCATGCTAAATATCGGGTCATGGTTTTAATTAACCCCTTATACCCTTTTCCTCTTCATTTTCCCCCATTTAATTCCCAATCACCCCCAACCCTTATTCTCTAACCCAAAATCGATTTGCACCAAAAGAGGAGAGGAGAAACTTTGGAAAGCTTGATTTCTTGCTTGTGATTGGAGCAAAGTGGTAAGGAGTTCCTCCTTGTGGTATTTGAATGTATTTGGTTGAGTTTTTGGTTTGTATGGGTTTGTTGGGTATAGGTTTATATAGTTGGAATGTGGTTTTTGATGTGTTATATGTTGGTTTTATGGGGTTTTTATGGTGTTGAGTTGTTGGGGTATTTTGGTTTGAGGTGTATGTGGTTGGAGCTTTGGCTTTGTGCTAAAAAATGGTGGAAATCGCGCACACGGAGTGTGGCGATCGAAAGCAAAAAGGGAGCGATCGATCGCCAACAAGCCGTAGCGAAAATGACTATATTTAGCGATCGATCGCTGTATGGAGCAATCGATCACCTCGAGCCAGTGAAGTCTGGCGATCGATCGCCTCGAGCCAGTGAAGTCTGACGATCGATCGCTATGTCAAAGCTATCGATCGGTAAGTCTCACGATCGATCTTCTTGACATAACGATTGATCACCACCAGACACATTTTGGAGAATTGCTTTTTGTTGGATTTTTGGTATTGGGCTATTATTGGCTTCTAATATTGGTTTGTGTGATTGTGCAGAACCATCCCAGGTGGCAACACAACAAAGGATGTAAAGTCATACCAAATTCCACATTTTGGAAAGGTACGTAAAGAGACGTACGGGCACCAACGGTACATGTATTTTATATACTCATTGAAATATGCATTGTGGATGCAAGTATATATTGAATTGTGCATTGTGGATGCAAATACATGTTGATATGCATTATGATTGCATATGTGTATGTTGAATACATGGTGCACATCCCATGAGTCATGGTTATATACGAGTGATGATTTTAATACTTTGCCGCTGTCACTTGAAGCGATGATAGAATATTTGCCGGTGTCATGTTGTAGCGAGGAAAGAATACTTGCCGCCAAATGTTGAAGCGAGGGTATTGCCACATCTCGCATTTGAGCGAGGTTATTCAATGCCGCTAATATGTCGAAGCGAGTGGTATTAGTGCCGCTGTCATGACAAGCGAGGTGCATTAAAATACACTGTTATAATAGACTACGGATTGGTAATTGGTGATACTGAAATTGTGATATGTCATGACATTTGTGGAACCATAATATAATCCATTGATTATACTCATGAGTTATGATACAGGGACAACAAAAAAGGGAGCGTTTAAAATGCATTGGAATACAGGAAGTGTTTTGTAATTACGATTTATGCATTTACGCCTTATAATCATATTATGGTGAATATGGATTATTATATGCTCATGATTTGGGGGTTGTCCTTGTAGGAACATTTTGGCATAAAAAGGGGGCTAAGGACGGGTTGAAGCGGTGAGCTTGTAAGGAGCGCTTTTGATATAGAAGGACCGGATTATTTTGTATATCCTCTACTCTAGGAGTAGTGTAAAACTATAGTGATTAACATTCTTTTTGTTGGGAATGTTATTAATCCAATTTGGAAGTTCTTAATTTGGCATGTAATCCTTATAGCTCAAGGCCTCAACACAAACTTCTATACTCTGATTATATATGTTAACTCTACTTATGCCTTTAATCAACACGTGAGGTATTAGGGTCCTTACATTAGTGATATCAGAGCAGTGGTTAGAGAACCCGAGAATGGGTGAAGGGTAGCCTTAACAACTAGTTGGCTAGGCATTTGGTTATGAGTATGTTTATGCATGAGGTGCATATATTTGTTATAATAACATGCTTATTGTTGCTTATGTTATCTAACGGTGTAATACGTGAATTGTTTTTGTATTGTTCTTAACCTTTGTATTACAGCATGGCGGCCATAAATTTGGAGAACCTTAATGAGGAAGTAGGTGATATAGGGAGTGTGAATGCAAGCATTGCTCAGACTAATCCCCTACCGCCACCTGTTGTGAGTGTGGAATCTATTGTGCAGCCATTATTGCTTGGTGAACTGGGTCTGACACAGTTCTTGAACTTCCATCGGCCCCGTTTTGAGGGAACAGAGACTGGGGAAGAAGCGGGAGAATGGTTAGAAAGGATAGAGCAGATCTTCGTGTCGGCACCCTGTGCCAAGACTGCTTGGTTAAGATTGGCAGAGTTTCAACTGACCAAGAAGTCTTTCATGTGGTGGAAGACAACAGTGATGGAGCTGAGAGCTCAAGGGTACTGATTGATTGGAGCTTGTTCAGAACTGGGTTTCTGAACCGATATTTCTCAGCTGCTGCCAGACAGATGAAAGAGGACGAGTTCACCAACTTGAAATAGGGAAGCATGACTGTCTCGGACTATGCCATGCATTATTCATCGCTGTTGAGGTATGTCCCTCATATCGCTACTAATGGGCATGCAGAGATGAGGCATTTCTTGAAGGGTCTGAGGCTAGAACTATTTGACCGGGTTATCTCCAATAACCCCAGCTCTTTTGATGATGCTCTTACTAGAGCAGAGCTGACAGAGATTAGAGTTGGTGCTTATGCTGATATTGTACCCCCACATGTGCCACCGCAGAGGTCAATTGCTGACAGCTTGAGGCCACGATGAGAGTCATTTAAGCCTCGTGGAGCTTCTTTGTTCTCTCGGTTTAGTGGGAAGAAGTCTTATAGCCGGAAGCAGGAGAGTCGGTAGAGCAATGTACCGACCAACCGGGGACCAATGCAAGTGAATAGAACGGGGGAAACGAGATGTGAAAATTGTGGAAGACCACTTTCAAGCAACTGCCCGGCTTTTTACAGTTGTGGCAAAATGGGCCATATTTCTCGGTATTGCCCCAACCGGGGAGGACAGTTGGATTTCAGGATGAATAGGCCGAGATTTGATGATAGGATAGTGCATCAGAGGCAGCAGATTATGCCGCGACCATCAGGAGGTCAGACAGTGGGACCGCCCCAGGGGCAAGTATATGCACTGACTAGCGAGCAGGCCGAGGCAGCCCCAGAGGAGGTGATTGCTGGTACATGTCATTTACTTACGTACCCTACTTTTATTTTGATAGATACAGGTGCCTCCCACTCTTTTGTATCTGCTGATTTTATGAAGAGACATCATATGTGCACGTCTCCATTACCCACGCTTCTTTTGGTCTCGACACACTGGAAAGAATGTTATTGCTGATCGGTTTCTTGCTGACTGCCTCATTTATTTTGAGGGCAATGAGTTGAAGGCAGATTTGATTATTTTGGGTATGTCGGATTTTGATTGCATTGTGGGCATCAATGTACTTAATAGATATCAGGCAGTGGTGGATTGCCGGCAGAAGACGGTTTGGTTCCGACCTGATATGGGGATTCAGTGGACTTTCTATGTGAACGGTTCTCGTGTGAAGATTCTGTTGATATCAGCGGTCAAAATGTCCTGATTATTGGAACGTGGACACACGAGCTATCTTATCTATGCCGTGGACATGGCGGGAAAGAATAAAGAGTTGAGGGTTGAGGATGTTCACGTAGTGGCAGAGTTTGCTGATGTGTTTCTGGAGGAAATTCCAGGGTTCCCACCGACTAGAGAGGTCGAGTTTGGGATTGAGTTGTTACCGGGGACGTCCGCTATTTCTCGTGCCCCTTATAGGATGGCACCTACGGAGTTAAGGAAATTGAAGGAGCGGTTACAGGAACTCCTTGACAAAGGATATATACGCCATAGCGTATCGCCTTGGGGCGCGCCGGTTCTATTCGTTAAGAAGAAGGATGGTTCGATACTTTTGTGCATCGATTACCGGCAACTGAATAAGGCAACGGTGAAGAATATCCTCTCCCAAGGATTGACGACTTATTGGATCAGTTGCAGGGTACAAAGCTGTATAGCAAGATTGATTTGAGGTCAGGATACCATCAGATTCGGGTAAGAGAGGAGGATATTCAGAAGACAACATTCCAGACTCGGTATGGGCACTACGAGTTCCTAGTTATGCCGTTCGGTGTGACGAACGACCCGACTGTCTTCATGAGTGATGAACCGGGTATTCCAACCACATCTTGACCAATTCGTCATAGTGTTTATTGACGACATACTTATCTACTCTCGGAGTGAGGAGGAACAAGTAAAACATTTGCGGACAGTGCTCCAGATCCTGAGAGATAATCAGTTGTTTGCCAAGCTCCACAAGTGTGAATTTTGGTTGAGCAACGTGGTATTTTTGGGGCATGTTATTTCTAGCAGTGGGATATCGGTGGATCCCAGGAAAGTAGAGGCAGTGATGGAGTGGTCTGCACCCACTTCTGTGTCCGAGATACGAAGCTTCCTTGGTTTAGCTGGTTATTATCGACGCTTTGTCGAAGGATTTTCTAAGATTGCTAAGCCTTTGACACAATTGACTCAAAAAGGAGTACCATTCTATTGGTCTGAGGCTTGTGAGCAGAGCTTCCAAGAGTTGAAGCATCGGTTGACGACAGCGCCTGTGTTAGTGATTCCTACGGAGAACAAGAGGTTTGTTCTATACACTGATGCATCACTACAGGGCTTAGGATGTGTACTGATGCAAGATAAGCATGTTGTAGCTTATGCATCTAGGCAGTTGAAGCCGCATGAGACCAGATATCCAGTTCATGATTTGGAATTGGCGGCTATCATTTTTGCCTTGAAGATTTGGAGGCATTACTTGTATGGTATGTCGTTTACCATTTATACGGATCACAAGAGCCTGAAGTTCTTGTTTACTCAAGCGGAGCTGAATATGAGACAGACGAGATGGATGGACTTACTCAAGGACTATGATTGTGAAATAGAGTACCATCCTGGAAAGGCGAACTTGACAGCAGACGCCTTGATTCGGAAGGTGAAGTGTACTGCAGAGGACATCATGTATATACCGGCCATGATGACTTCTTACTGCCATCTAGGCTATGATTTTGATGTGGATACATCACCGGTACGTGTATCAACTCTATTGGCAAAGACGGACATTTATGAGAATATCCGGAGGGCTCAGAAGACAGATGATGAATTCATAGATGGTTATCATTGGTACTTCTTGGACAGCCATCGAAATTTAGAGTGGCTGAAGACGGTTCTTTGAGATTGGGTAACCGTTGGGTAGTTCCGAGTACGTCGGAGTTGCGTAGAGGGATCTTATAACGAGCTCATAGCAGTAGGCTTAGTATCCACCCAGGCGGGAGGAAGATGTACAAGGATTTATGTGATCAATTTTGGTGGAAAAGAATGAAACGAGATGTGATAGCATGCGTTAAGAGATGCTTGATCTGTCAACAGGTAAAGGCAGAAAGGCAGAGGCCTGGTGGCGAGCTGAGGAGCTTCAAGGTACCGGAATGGAAGTGGGAACACATATCCATGGACTTCGTGACCCACTTGCCGAGGACTACTTCGGGTTTTGATGCCATTTGGGTGATTGTGGATACGCTCACCAAAGTGGCTCATTTTATTCGGTACAGTATGACATTCACATACTTGAGGATGGCTCAGTTGTATGTCCGAGATATAGTGAGACTGCACGGAATCTCAGTTTCTATCGTGTCTGACCGAGATCCACGATTTACATCGCACCTGGGGAGGTCTTCAGTCAGCTATGGGCACTGAAGTGAGATTGAGTATGGCATATCATCCCCAAACGGACGGTTAGACCCAGCGTACTATACAGATGCTCGAGGACATGTTACGGGCATGTGTGTTGGAGTTTGATACTTCTTGGCAAGATTCGTTGGACTTGGTAGAGTTCTCGTACAATAATAGCTATCAGGCGAGCATTCAGATGGCTCCTGTTGGAACCGAAGAGGGGGGTGAATGAGGTTCCTTGGCTACTTTAGCATTTTAAAATGAGTTTGCAAAAATAAAATAGTTTGCGCTTGCGGAAGGCTTAAGTCAATCGATAAATAAAGAAATGAAGAAGTAAATAAATAAATAAATGCGTAATGTAATAATGCGGTAAATAACAAGAAGATTTGTTATAGAAGTTCGGCGATGAATCGCCTACGTCTCTTCTTCCCGGTTAGATAACCTCCAACCGAGGTTCCACTAGAACGAAAAAGATCTTGGCCTTGAGGGCTCCAAGTTAGCCACAACACACTCTTCCCGAGTACACAAAGCTCTTCACGAGCACAACACTTTTCACGAGTACACAAAGCTCTTCACAAGCTACCAACACTCTTCACGAGTCTTCTTGGCCTTAAGGGCTCCAAGGATAGCCACAACACATGCACCAACTATACTTGTTGACTTTACAATTTCCAACTTGCTTTGGTGTTGGAGGACCTTACAATAAACGCAACAAACACCTTCACGGTGTACCAACACGAAGAACACAAGACTCTATCAAAAGAAATGAATTACAAACTCCAATACAACAACAATGTATGGAGATTGCAAAGCTATTTGAAATTTGAATGATCAAAGCTTTGTAGAAGTTTGTAGGCTTGTTTCTTGTCTTCAAAATGCTCCAAAGCGTCAATATTTATAGAGTAGAAGCCCCCAAGGCTCCTACTAGCCGTTGCTACACATAAGGCTTGAATCACTCGTGCATCGCCTCGGGCGATCTCCATCGCCACGTTCTAACGTTCAAATCTGGCCCAGATCGCCTCAGGCGGTCCTTGCATCGCCTGGGGCGATCGCCCTTTGAAAATTTGTCGTAGGTAAGTTTCTGGATCTCCTGGGGCGACCATGACAACGCCTGGGGCGATCTGGATCGCCTGGCGCGCAGCGTACCATCGGATCGCCTGAGTTGATGGCCCGGATCGCCTGAGGTGATCTGCCAGATTTCAACACTCTCAAACTTTGCACTATTCGACCATCTTAAGCTCATTTATGGGACAAGTGGTACACATAAAAGTTGTAGCCCTTCCTCTTATCTAGGTGTGGACAAAATTTCATTGCATTTCATTAAGGTATGAAGAAGTTACGGCCAACATGCTACAGCCGCTCAAACCTTGCTACAATCTGCACTTGTTATGACTTCCATGCCATTTTGCTCCATGATGCAATCTGAATTGGACTGAGATATTTGAATATGAAATCTAGAATATTGGGTTGGCT
Source organism: Haberlea rhodopensis (assembly GCA_907163345.1). Lineage (NCBI taxonomy): Eukaryota > Viridiplantae > Streptophyta > Magnoliopsida > Lamiales > Gesneriaceae > Haberlea > Haberlea rhodopensis. Next base: position 234,695 of record CAJQUN010000590.1, on the reverse strand, counting down.
TTCCAACCTCTTTGGATTCACATTATTCGAAGCATCGAACCAAGAGATATAATCAAAACATTGCACTAGACTCCAATTGGCTTCTATACGAACTTGCCCACCAACGGACCATTGGTTCGTGGGTCTTCATCCCATCATAAGATATTGTTCCAACATCATTCCACACATGTTGAACACTTTGTTCATAGATGGCATTCCTTCTCGTCCAAGCTCAATAGATTTCTTGATAAAAACCACCGCTTGTCCTATGAACTCGCATATGTTAATGTATAACTTGGGTTCTCTTCCATTGGTCTTCCCAACCAATTTATCAATCTAACCCTGTACACTAAGTAGACATATTAGTACAACAAATGCAAGTTTTGTTGATCATCAAAACCCATAAATAATTTGGAGATAAATTAAGCATTAAACTCAACAATGCGTTTAAGGCTCAACAGCTCCCTTCAAGGCTATTTATGGTCAACGTTGTAGGTCGCCATTGTACTAGGATGATTTAACTAGCAAATCAGTCGGAGGACCCGAATTGCTTCGGGAATGGAGGATAAGATAAAGGTTATCCGATAGAAAATGAAGGCAGCCCAGGATAGGCAAGCAGCCAATGCTAATAAACGACAGCGACATTTGGAATTCCAGTTGGGAGATAAGGTATTTTTGAAGATCTCACTTTCAGAGGTGTTGTACGGTTTGGTATGCGCGGGAAATTGTCTCCGAGGTATGTTGGACCGTTTGAGATCCTGCAGCGCATTGGTACCTTGGCATACCGTCTGGCTTTGTACCGTCATTGTCTGGTATTCATGACGTGTTCCATGTATCTATGTCGTGGAAGTATGAACCGGATCCGTCACATGTGTTGCAGTCTTCTGAGGTGCAGTTAGATTCTGATGTGTCCTACGTGGAACGGCCAGTCAGGATTCTGGATAGAGCTGATCACAGACTTCGGAACAAGGTAATACCGATGGTCAAGGTTCAGTGGGATCGCAGGAGTGTCGATGAGGCCACGTGGGAGACGGAGCGGCATATGGTGCAGCACTACCCGGATCTATTTTCTAGTATGTGATTTACGTTTAGTTTCGGATTGGCAAGTGCATGCGATTTCGAGGACGAAATCTTAGTAGGGGAGTATTGTGATATCCCCAAAATAATTATATGCATTTGGGCAATAATTATGTTGTGATATTTATGGTGTTAATTAATTTAGTGTTGGAATTAATTAATATGGAGAAATGCTTAGTCATGCGGTGGGCGTGAGCTGATAATGCATTTCAGGGTGCATATGATGCATGTTGGTAATTTGAGTTAGTGCATGGTTTATTAGGGGTGGGTGTTAATTTTTTTGGTAAAGCATGTTTAATTAAGATTATGGGAGCATTTTTGGAAAATGCTTTCAAAATATCATGTTGGGATATTTTAAACATCATACTAAATACTGGGTCATGGTTTTAATTAGGGGTGTAAACGAATCGAATTTGTTCACGAACTTTTTGAGCCGGCTCGATAAATATTTGATTCGAATTCGAAATTCTCGAACTTTTTTTCGAGCCGAACTCGAATCCAAATTACTTTGTTCGATATTTCGCGAACCGCTCGTGAACTTTAATATTTTATTAATATAATATAATTATATATTAAAAAAAATTATTTTGAACCTTTCGGGTATTTATTTTCGAGCAATAATTCGGATAGCTCGCGAACATGTTCGAACCTTTTCGAGCCGAACTCAAACTCGAACTCTGATTCGAGCCGAACTCGAGCCAAATTTTTGAAACTATTCAAACTTCGAATCGAACTCGAGCTCAAATATAACTATTTTGAGCCGAATTCGAACCTTAAATTTTTCTATATATTCGGCTCGATTCGGTTCATTTACACCCATAGTTTTTATTAACCCCTTATACCTTCTCCCCTTCATTTTCCCCCATTTAATTCCCAATCACCCCTAACCCTTATTCCCAAACCCAAAATCGATTTGCACCAAAAGAGGAGAGGAGAAACTTTGGAAAGCTTGATTTCTTGCTTGTGATTGGAGCAAAGTGGTAAGGAGTTCCTCCTTGTGATATTTGAATGTATTTGGTTGAGTTTTTGGTTTTTGTTTTTTGGGTTAAAGATGGGTTTGTTGGGTATAGGTTGTATATAGTTGAAATGTGGTTTTTGATGTGTTATATGTTGGTTTTATGGTTTTTATGGTGTTGAGTTGTTGGGGTATTTTGGTTTGAGGTGTATATGGTTGGAGCTTTGGCTTTGTGCTAAAAAATGGTGGAAATCGCGCACACAGAGTGTGGCGATCGATCGCTAAAAGGGAGCGATCGATCGCCAACAAGCCGTAGCGAAAATGACTATTTAGCAATCGATCGCTATATGGAGCGATCGATCGCCTCGAGCCAGTGAGGTCTGGCGATCGATCACTATATCAAAGCGCTTGATCGGTAAGTCTCGCGATCGATCTCCTTGACATAGCGGTCGATCACCAGCAGACAGATTTTGGAGAATTGCTTTTTGTTGGATTTTTGGTATTGGGATATTATTTGGCTTCTAATATTGATTTGTGTGATTGTGTAGAACCATCCCAGGTGGTAACACAACAAAGGAAGTAAAGACATACCAAATTCCACATTTTGGAAAGGTACGTAAAGAAACGTACGGGCACCCAACGGTACATGTATTTTATATACTCACTGAAATATGCATTGTGGATGCAAGTATATATTGAATTGTGCATTGTGAATGTAAATACATGTTGAATTATGCATTATGATTGCATATGTGTATGTTGAATACTTGGTGCACATCCTTGAGTCATGGTTATATTCGAGTAGATTTAATGCTTTGCCGCTATCACTTGAAGCGATGTAGAATACTTGCCGCTATCATATTGTAGCGAGGAAAGAATATTTGCCTCCAAATGTTGAAGCGAGGGTATTACCGCATGTCGCAATTGAGCGAGGTTATTCAATGCCGCTAATATGTCGAAGCAAGGGCTATTAGTGCCGCTGTCACGACAAGCGAGGTACATTAAAATACACTGTTATAATAGACTAGGGATTGGTAATTGGTGATAATGAAATGTGATGTCATGACATTTGTGGAACCATAATATAATCCATTGATTATACTCATGAGTTATGGTACAGGGACAACCAAAAAGGGAGCGTTTAAAATGCATTGGAATACAGGAAGTGTTTTGTAATTACGGTTTATGCTTTTACGCGTTATAATCATATTATGTTGAATATGGATTATTATATGCTCCTGATTTGGGGGTTGTCCTTGTAGGTACATTTTGGCATAACAAGGGGGCTAAGGACGGGTTGAAGCGGTGCGCTTGTAAGGCGTGCTTTTGATATAGAAGGACCGGATTATTTTGTATAGCCTCTACTCTAGGAGTAGTGTAAAGCTATAGTGATTAACATTCATTTTGTTGGGAATGTAATTAATCCAATTTGGAAGTTCTTAATTTGGCATGTAATCCTTAAAGCTCAAGGCCTCAACACGAACTTCTATACTCTGATTATACATGTTAGCTCTACTTATACCTTTAATCCGCACGTAAGGTATTAGGGTCCTTACACAAATTCATTGCCGATGATAAACTAAGTGATAGCCGACCCGGCTGTGACTAGCACTGCTAGATGAAGATGTCATTATTATATAAGTAACGCACAATTGTGACATCCCCGAAATGGTTAATTGCTATTTGGCTTTAAATTATGTTTACATGATTAATTATGTGGTAATTGATTATGTGTTGGGATTTAATTACCTTATGTGGAAATGCATGGCCATGTGGGTAGGGTGACCCGGGATTGCATTTCAGGGTGCATGTGGTGCATGTTGGGTAAATATTATGGGAAGCATGATTTATTTGCCTTGGTTAGCAATTTATGAGAAATCATGTGTTAATTGATATTTGGTGCATTTTGAGTAAATGCTTTGAAAAATATCATGTTGGGGTGTTTTATACACCATGGAATTGTTTAGCATGCATTTTAATTTAAAACTCACCTTTATACCCAACCCCACCCCATCCACTCTTTTTACTTTACCAAATCAACTCCCACACAAACCCTTCTTCCAATTTTCGAGTTCCAACTTTGGGGTAAAGAGAAGTGCTTGCAAAATCTTGTTTTGAGAAGATTGTTGGGTGATTTGAGATCCCCAAGAGGTATGGGTACCTCATGTGTTAATTTTGCAAGGTTTTATTTGAGTTTGGTATGGTTTTAAATGGGTTTTGTTGGGTTGTTGTGATTTTGGTAGTGTTTTGGTTGGATGTTGTTTATATGGGTTTATGTTGAGGTTTATGGGTGGTTTTGAGTTGTTGGGTTTGATTTATGTTGGTATTGGTGGGTTTGTTTGTGTTTGGGAAGGAGATGGGTGAATAGTGCCCGAATCTCGATTTCCCGCAGCTCGGCGATCGATCGGCGTCCGCTCGCGATCGATCGCGAGCAACAGCGCTGAGGCAGTGCGCTTCGGCGATCGATCGCGAGATGTGCGCGATCGATCGGCGAGGCCGCGATCGATCGGCGCTATCTCCGCGATCGATCGCGGATTGATGAAAATTGTTGGGCGAGGCAGTGTGTTCTCGCGATCGATCGGGGCTTGATGGCGATCGATCGCGAGACACCAAAAAGGGTGTTTTTGGTTATTTTTGTGGGATTTTTGGTATTGGACTATTATTGGGTTCTAATATTGGTATTTGTGAATATGTAGAACCAACCCAGGTGGCAACGCAGCCAAGGAATTGAGGTCCAACCACATTCCACATTTTGGAAAGGTACGTAGTGGACGTGCGGGCACCCAACGGTAACATGTATTTTATATACTCATTGTTTATGCATTGTGGATGCGAGTATATGTGTGGTATTGCATTGTGGATGCATATACATGTTGATTTATGCCATATGAGGTATTGCATTGTGGATGCATATACATGGTAATTTATGCATATTGATGTTAGATGCATATTATGATTATTGGATGCACATCCCATGAGTCGTGGTCATCCTTTGATGATTTTAATGCTTGCCGCTTTTTGTATTGGTTCCGCTAAATGTGAAGCGAGGGGTGGGAGCGCCGCATGTCACATTTGAGCGTGGTTGTCATATGGGGCGAGGAAAGGGTATTTGCCGCTCTCTGTGAAGCGAGGGGTGGGAGTACCGCATGTCCATTGTAGCGAGGTTATCCTATGCCGCCCATATGAATATAAGCGAGGGGCATTAAAATACACTGTGATGGACAGACTAGGGAATGGTGACCAATATGTGGTACAGTTGAGATGGTATATGATGTCATGACATGTTTTGGCCATTAAAAATAATCTGTTGATTATACTCATGAGTTATGGTACAGGGACAACCAAACGGGAAGCGTTTGAAATGCATGGGAAAACAGGAAGTGTTTTATATTGATTATGCATTTACGCTTTATCTTCATATTGTGTTGAATATGAATGATTATTATTGCTCATGTTTGGGGGTTGTCCTTGTAGGTACCTTTTTGGCATGATAGATGGGCTTGAACGGGTTGAGACAGTGAGCTTCACGAGCATCTTTGGTAGATGAAAGGACAGGATTCTTTTGTATAGTGCCTACTCTAGGAGTAGCGTAAAACTATAGTGGACACATTCATTTGTTGGAATGTAATTAATCCTTTTGGTAGTCCTTTATTTTGGCATGTAAATGCTTAAGCTCATAGACTCAACTTGTTTACTCTACTCTGATCATTTATTTAGCTCTATTATGCCTTTATTCCGCACTTAAGGATTAGGGTCCTTACATTAGTGGTATCAGAGCAGTGGTTAGAGAACCCGGGAACGAGTGAAGGGTAGCCTTAGCATGGTTGGCTAGGTGCTTACATTTGAAGCATGTTTATGCATGTGGTGCATATTACTGTATATCCTGTTATACTAACATGCTTATATCACTCCTGTTATCTAACGACATGTTATATATTGCTTTGGATTGTTGTTAACATTTGTGTTACAGCATGGCTGCTAATGAGGAAGTCGGAGATGTTGGGAGTGTAAATGCGAGTATTGGACAGGCTAATCCTCTACCTCCACCGGCTGTAGGAATGGAACCAGTGGTCCAGTTATTGCTACCGGGTGAGATTAGCTTGACTCAGTTTCTGTCTTATCATCCGCCCCGGTTTGAGGGGACAGAGTCCGGAGAAGAAGCTGAAGAGTGGCTGGAGAGACTTGAACAGATCTTTGTATCGGCTCCGTGTGCTATTACTGCTTGGCTGAGGCTGGCGGAGTTCCAGTTGGCTAAGAAACCATTGATGTGGTGGAGGAGCACAGTGATGGAGATGAGAGCACTGGGTGCTGTGATTGACTGGACGCTCTTCAGGACCAGGTTCTTGAACCGATACTTCTCCGCGGCAGCAAGACAGACAAAAGAGGATGAATTTGCAAGCCTGAGGCAGGGGAACATGACAGTGGCAGACTATGCCACACAGTACTCATCACTACTTAGGTATGTCCCCCATATTGCCTCTGATGGACGTGCCAAGATGAGAAATTTCATGAAAGGACTGCGACCGGAGCTCTATGACCGGGTTATCATCAATAACCCAACTTCTTTTGATGATGCTCTTACAAGAGCGGAGCTTGCTGAGCTAGGAGTGGGAGCTTATGCCATGCCACCACCGGTACCGCAACAGAGGCAGACTAGTGACAGTTTGAGGCCTCGGGGTGAGCCATTTAAGCCCCGTGGTGCCTCTTCATCTTCGCGGTATGGTGGGAAGAAACACTTTGGACAGAAGCAGGATAACAAGAAGGGTAATTGGTCGGCCAATCGAGGATCTTCACAAGGGGAGAGGCCGGGAGAGCCTAGGTGCAACAATTGTGGAGGACCACATTCTTCAAACAAGTGTCCTGCATGGTATGTCTGTGGCAAGATGGGCCACATTGCTCGGTATTGTCCCACCAGGGGAGGCCAGTCAGAGTATCAGGGCAACAGGCCAAGGTTTGAGGACAGGACAGTGCAGCAGAGGCAGCAATTTGGGCCTCGTCCATCGGGAGGGTCAGACAGTGGGACCACCCCAGGGACAAGTATATGCACTGACCAGGGAGCAGGCTCAGGCAGCCCCGGAGGAGGTGATTGCCGGTACGTGCCATTTATTTACGTACCCTGCTTTTGTTTTGATAGATACAGGTGCCTCCCATTCCTTTGTGTCTGTGGGATTTGTGGAAAGACACCATATGCGCACGTCTTCTTTGCCCACGCCTCTATTGGTCTCGACACCCACTGGAAGAAATGTTGTTGCTGATCAGTTTATGGCAGACTGCCTCATTTATTTTGAGGGCAACGAGTTGAGATCAGACTTGATTGTGCTGGGTATGTCAGACTTTGACTGCATCTTGGGAATTGATGTTCTGAACAGATACCAGGCAGTGGTAGATTGCCGGCAGAGAACAGTGAAGTTCAGACCTGAGTTGGGCAGTCAGTGGACTTTCTTTGGCAACGGGTCTCGTGCGAAGATTCCGTTGATTTCAGCGATCAAGATGTCTCAGCTGTTGGAACGTGGGCACACGGGCTATCTTATTTATGCCGTGGACACGTCTGGAAAGAGTAAAGAACTGAGGGTTGAGGATGTACCAGTTGTGGCAGAATTTGCTGATGTATTTCCAGAAGAGATCCCAGGATTTCCACCGGCCAGGGAAGTTGAATTTGGGATCGAGTTGCTGCCAGGGACATCCGCTATCTCTCGTGCACCTTATAGGATGGCACCGGCTGAGTTGAGAGAATTGAAAGAACAGTTGCAGGATCTCTTGGACAAGGGGGTATATACGCCCGAGCGTGTCGCCATGGGGCGCACCAGTTCTCTTTGTGAAGAAGAAGGACGGTTCGATGCGGCTGTGCATCGATTACCGGCAACTGAATAAGGCTACAGTGAAGAATAAGTATCCTCTTCCAAGGATAGACGATTTGTTTGATCAGTTGCAAGGTACCAGGGTGTATAGCAAGATTGATTTGAGATCCGGGTATCATCAGATTCGGGTCAGAGAGGAAGATGTGCAAAAGACAGCGTTCCGGACTCGATACGGGCATTATGAGTTCTTGGTGATGCCGTTCGGTGTGACGAACGCCCCGGCCGTCTTCATGAGTCTGATGAACAGAGTGTTTCAGCCGTATCTTGATCAGTTCGTCATCGTGTTTATTGACGACATTCTTATCTATTCCCGGAGTGAGGAAGATCATGTGAAACACTTGAGGACAGTGCTCCAGATTCTTAGAGAGCATCAGTTGTATGCTAAGCTCAGTAAATGCGAGTTTTGGCTGAGCAGTGTAGTGTTTCTGGGGCATGTCATTTCGAGTAGCGGGATATCAGTGGACCCCAAGAAGATTGAGGCTGTGATGGAGTGGGCTGCCCCCACTTCTGTGCCTGAGATCCGGAGTTTTCTTGGTTTGGCCGGGTATTATCGGCGCTTTGTTGAGGGCTTTTCGAAGATTGCCAAGCCGCTGACTCAGTTGACTCAGAAAGGAGTGCCTTTCTTTTGGTCAGAAGCTTGTGAGGAGAGCTTCCAGGAGTTGAAGCACCGGTTGACGACGGCGCCAGTGTTAGTGATCCCGACGGAGAACTCCAGATTTGTTTTATATACTGATGCATCACTGCAGGGCCTTGGATGTGTTCTGATGCAAGATAAGCATGTGGTAGCTTATGCATCGAGGCAGTTGAAGCCGCATGAGACCCGATATCCAGTTCATGACTTGGAATTGGCGGCTATTATCTTCGCCCTGAAGATCTGGAGGCATTACTTATATGGCACTTCATTCACCATATACACAGATCACAAGAGCCTCAAGTTTATATTTACTCAGGCGGAGCTGAACATGAGACAGAGGAGATGGATGGACCTACTCAAGGACTATGACTGCGAGATTGAGTACCATCCGGGGAAGGCCAATTTGACAGCAGACGCTTTGAGCCGGAAAGTGAGGAGTTCTGCTGAGGATGTCATCCATTTGTCGGCTATGATGACCTCCTATTGTCATCTCGGCTATGATTTTGACATAGATGCATCACCAGTGTATGTCTCTACCTTATTAGCTGAGCCAGATATTTATGAGAACATCAGGAGAGCTCAGAGATCAGATGCTGAGGTTCAGAGATGGTTGTCTATAGTGCATCTTGGTCAGCCGACGAAGTTCAGAGTGGCCGACGACGGATCTTTGAGATTGGGTAACCGCTGGGTAGTTCCGAGTACGCCGGAGTTGCGTAAGGGAATCTTGGAGCGAGCTCACAGTAGCAGACTTAGCATCCACCCAGGCGGGAAGAAGATGTACAGAGATCTGCGTGGTCAGTTTTGGTGGAAGAGAATGAAGTCCGATGTCGTCGCTTTTGTGAAGAGGTGTCTGATCTGCCAGCAGGTTAAGGCAGAGAGGCAGAGACCTGGCGGCGAATTGAGGAGCTTGGAGATACCGAAGTGGAAGTGGGAGCACATTTCCATGGACTTCGTGACTCATTTGCCGAGGAGAGCTTCAGGCTTCGATGCTATTTGGGTGATTGTGGACAGATTGACCAAGGTAGCCCACTTTATCCCCTATAGCATGACATTTACATTTTTGAGGATGGCGCAGTTGTATATTAGAGATGTGGTGAGATTGCATGGGATCCCCGTTTCTATTGTGTCAGATCGAGATCCGCGATTCACATCTCATTTCTGGGAAGGCCTTCAGTCAGCTTTGGGAACTGAGGTCAGATTGAGTACTGCTTATCATCCTCAGACGGATGGCCAGACCGAGCGCACTATTCAGACGCTCGAGGACATGTTAAGAGCTTGTGTTTTGGAGTTCGATGCCTCTTGGCAGGATTCAGTGCCTTTGGTAGAGTTTTCGTATAACAATAGCTACCAGGCAAGTATTCAGATGGCTCCGTTTGAAGCTCTTTATGGCAGAAGATGTAGATCGCCCTTGTGTTGGGATGATTTGGACAGTAGATCAGTCGGAGGGCCTGAGTTGATCCGGGAAATGGAAGAGAAGATAAAGACTATAAGGCAGAAAATGAAAGCGGCCCAAGACAGACAGGCAGCTTATGCGAATAAACGGCGGAGACCGTTAGAGTTTCAGTTGGGAGATAAGGTCTTTTTGAAGATCTCGCCTTTCAGAGGCGTTGTGCAGTTTGGGATGCGCCGGAAACTGTCTCCGAGGTTTGTGGGACCGTACGAGATTTTGCAGCGCATTGGCACATTGGCGTACCGACTGGCTCTGCCGCCTTCTTTATCTGGGATACATGATGTGTTTCATGTATCGATGCTGCGAAAGTATGAGCCGGATCCGTCTCACGTGTTATAGCCTTCCGAAGTTCAGTTAGAGTCAGATATATCTTATGTGGAACGGCCTGTTAGAATTCTGGACAGAGCAGACCGTAGACTTCGGAACAAAGTGATACCGATGATCAAAGTTCAGTGGGATCGCAGGGGTGTCGAGGAGGCTACGTGGGAGACGGAGCAGCATATGGTGCAGCACTACCCGGAACTATTCTCTGGTATGAGTTTATGTTTAGTTTCTTTTGGGGTAAGTGCATGTGATTTCGAGGACGAAATCTTATAAGTAGGGGAGTATTGTGACATCCCCGAAATGGTTAATTGCTATTTGGCTTTAAATTATGTTTACATGATTAATTATGTGGTAATTGATTATGTGTTGGGATTTAATTACCTTATGTGGAAATGCATGGCCATGTGGGTAGGGTGACCCGGGATTGCATTTCAGGGTGCATGTGGTGCATGTTGGGTAAATATTATGGGAAGCATGATTTATTTGCCTTGGTTAGCAATTTATGAGAAATCATGTGTTAATTGATATTTGGTGCATTTTGAGTAAATGCTTTGAAAAATATCATGTTGGGGTGTTTTATACACCATGGAATTGTTTAGCATGCATTTTAATTTAAAACTCACCTTTATACCCAACCCCACCCCATCCACTCTTTTTACTTTACCAAATCAACTCCCACACAAACCCTTCTTCCAATTTTCGAGTTCCAACTTTGGGGTAAAGAGAAGTGCTTGCAAAATCTTGTTTTGAGAAGATTGTTGGGTGATTTGAGATCCCCAAGAGGTATGGGTACCTCATGTGTTAATTTTGCAAGGTTTTATTTGAGTTTGGTATGGTTTTAAATGGGTTTTGTTGGGTTGTTGTGATTTTGGTAGTGTTTTGGTTGGATGTTGTTTATATGGGTTTATGTTGAGGTTTATGGGTGGTTTTGAGTTGTTGGGTTTGATTTATGTTGGTATTGGTGGGTTTGTTTGTGTTTGGGAAGGAGATGGGTGAATAGTGCCCGAATCTCGATTTCCCGCAGCTCGGCGATCGATCGGCGTCCGCTCGCGATCGATCGCGAGCAACAGCGCTGAGGCAGTGCGCTTCGGCGATCGATCGCGAGATGTGCGCGATCGATCGGCGAGGCCGCGATCGATCGGCGCTATCTCCGCGATCGATCGCGGATTGATGAAAATTGTTGGGCGAGGCAGTGTGTTCTCGCGATCGATCGGGGCTTGATGGCGATCGATCGCGAGACACCAAAAAGGGTGTTTTTGGTTATTTTTGTGGGATTTTTGGTATTGGACTATTATTGGGTTCTAATATTGGTATTTGTGAATATGTAGAACCAACCCAGGTGGCAACGCAGCCAAGGAATTGAGGTCCAACCACATTCCACATTTTGGAAAGGTACGTAGTGGACGTGCGGGCACCCAACGGTAACATGTATTTTATATACTCATTGTTTATGCATTGTGGATGCGAGTATATGTGTGGTATTGCATTGTGGATGCATATACATGTTGATTTATGCCATATGAGGTATTGCATTGTGGATGCATATACATGGTAATTTATGCATATTGATGTTAGATGCATATTATGATTATTGGATGCACATCCCATGAGTCGTGGTCATCCTTTGATGATTTTAATGCTTGCCGCTTTTTGTATTGGTTCCGCTAAATGTGAAGCGAGGGGTGGGAGCGCCGCATGTCACATTTGAGCGTGGTTGTCATATGGGGCGAGGAAAGGGTATTTGCCGCTCTCTGTGAAGCGAGGGGTGGGAGTACCGCTTGTCCATTGTAGCGAGGTTATCCTATGCCGCCCATATGAATATAAGCGAGGGGCATTAAAATACACTGTGATGGACAGACTAGGGAATGGTGACCAATATGTGGTACGTTGAGATGGTATATGATGTCATGACATGTTTTGGCCATTAAAAATAATCTGTTGATTATACTCATGAGTTATGGTACAGGGACAACCAAACGGGAAGCGTTTGAAATGCATGGGAAAACAGGAAGTGTTTTATATTGATTATGCATTTACGCTTTATCTTCATATTGTGTTGAATATGAATGATTATTATTGCTCATGTTTGGGGGTTGTCCTTGTAGGTACCTTTTTGGCATGATAGATGGGCTTGAACGGGTTGAGACAGTGAGCTTCACGAGCATCTTTGGTAGATGAAAGGACAGGATTCTTTTGTATAGTGCCTACTCTAGGAGTAGCGTAAAACTATAGTGGACACATTCATTTGTTGGAATGTAATTAATCCTTTTGGTAGTCCTTTATTTTGGCATGTAAATGCTTAAGCTCATAGACTCAACTTGTTTACTCTACTCTGATCATTTATTTAGCTCTATTATGCCTTTATTCCGCACTTAAGGATTAGGGTCCTTACAACAATGGAGAGAAAAACATTAGATAGAAGTATAGAACTTTAAAAGAATGAACTGTGTGGATTTACAAATCACAACACACATATTTATATATTTAAAAAAAATTAAAAACAAAAAAACGTTGGCAACGGCTGAAATAGTTGTTGCCAACGTTAACAATGCAACGAGTGTTTCATCCGTTGCATTGTAACATTTTTTAATTGTTTTTTTTTAAAAAAAAATAACCGGTTCCGGTTAGGATCCTGAATCGGTCCGATAGCACTGAAACTGGTGGTGCTACCGATTTCAATCCTTGGAGCCGCTCTGGACCGGAGCAGTTCAGAACCAGTTAGCCCGATTTTGGTTCCGAAACGGGCTAACCGGTTCGGTAACGAGCCTGGTCCGGATTGACCCGGCCCGTTAAGTAGCCATGGCTTTAATCAAATATAATGTCATTGAAATTGTTTTAATCGAAAATAGTCCCAAACTATTGTTTTATCAATATTAGTCTCAAACTCTTGTTTTTAATCAAAAGTGGTCTCAAATGTCTCATTCAATTATGTGACCCCTTTTGTTAAAAAATAATTTATTGGACTAAATTTGTTAAAAATATTTATGTGAGATTATTTTTTATTTGAAACAATTTATATATGAATATATTTGATTAGTCCTAAAATTTTGAACTAGTATTGAAAAATCTGCATTCTATGGTATCATTCATAACTTTTCGCAAGATGAACAAGCATTTTCATTCTATCTGCCTTAAGTGGCATAAATTAAATTTTGTATGGACAAAAAAAATTTGATGTACGTTAAAAATATATGTTTCTTATGTAGATTGATACGCTTGGTGTAGTTATTTGTAATTTTTTTTTTCTATATGTAGTTTTTAGGGGAACTTATAACAAAATCCCCAAATCCAACTTTTGTTTCAAAGATCAGTCCCTAAGTAAATAAATTAAGCTCTGGACTCCCTATTTATGCCAAAAAGTTATTTTCGAATCCCATGTCAACCTAAACTCTCCCCCCCTCAACTCCATCTTTACGCAGCATTTTCTCCCGAAATTGCTCTCACCGATTTCGTATCTGTTTGAAGCATTTCTTCCCCAAATGGTATAACCTATTTTTTTGTCTTTTGATCGAATGGTATTTTCTAGGAAGAAATTGCACTTCTTTTTAGATTCCTGACTATAACAAATCTTATGATTTGATTAAGGATATTGGTGCCTGTTTTCTGAGAGATTAATGGAGTTCCAAATCTGGTAAAATGAGAATATCTTTTTGGTTTCTGATCCTTGTGAAAACAGAGAATGGTAGTTTTTATTAAGTTAGGCAGCACGTGAACTAGTCTTGGTCAGTCAAAAGGGTTTTCCAAGCTCTTTATAAGTTTAGGTTATTAGTTTGTAACCTAATTTAGATAATTTTCATCAAAGCCTTTTGAACTAATTCAAATATTTTATCAGGCAAAGTTCATGTGCGACTACATCAGATGTACACTTGGATATCCTATCCGAAAAGCAAAAGTTGAGTGTCGTTTTAGCCGACAACAAAAGTTTGGTACCAAGGTGTAATGGCTCAATTTTTAAGGAATTTATTGACCCAAATATTGTGCAAGTTATAAATTATAATAATAATAATAATAAATAAATAATAATAATATATGATAATAATAATAATAATAATATTTTTTTTATAATAATAATAGTAAGAAGAATGAGAATCGAATTTCATATACCAAAATTCATCAGATTTGTTCTTGCTTCGTTGCTCACTGTTCACCTTCGCTTCTCGTCCGTTTCTTCTTCGCTCCTCCTCGCTTCGTTCGCCTCCTTCACCTTCACCGAAACTGATCGCCTCCTCAATCGTCCCTTCACCTACAAGCCATCAACATTATTTAAACCAGGAATCATGGGAGAAGACAAGGAAAAACCATTTCCGTCTGTATTGTTTTCAAAACTCGGAAATTTTCAGAATTTCGGAAATAAGCGATTTGAGTTCGGAAATCATTCCAGATCCAAGTAAGAACAGGCAATCGAGAGGGAATCGGAATTGGAGCTGAACTCGTTGCATTTGGTATGAAATTTCGATAATTATATTTCGAATTTTTTTTTTTCTTTCTGTTTTTAGATTTTTTTTTTTAGGGTTTGGTTAATGAAGTGGGATTATATTGAAGTATGTTGGGGTATTGTTGTCAAGAACATCAATTTTAAGAATTTTGTTTCAAATTTTTTTGGGAATTCGAAGATATTGTTCAAAGATGGTGTATTTTGTTCGAAATATATTACTGGAAATTCTAAGAGTTGAGATAGTATTTTCGAAGATTTGATTCTGAAATTTTTGTTCGAATATGTTGATGGATTTTGAAGGTTTGGGGATTTTTCGGAAATAGAATTTTGTTAGAAGATGATGAGATTTTTTCTGAAAAACAAATTGGTGTTCAATCCTTAAGCATATTGAAATAATATAAGAGTTAGGAATTTGGTTAGGTTGTGTTAGAACCAAGTTAATGGAATATGATTTTTAATATGGTTGAAATGGATAATAGGAAATCATTGATATCAGAGATTGTGGGAAGGATTTGTAGCTTGAATATTGTTAAGAAGCTTCGAGGTACGTAAAGGAAGTTGCAATTTTCCGCAAATTATTTTAAGTATTTCTTTTTATTTATTTGAAATGATTTTCGGATAGTAAGCATGCAAGAATTGTTTTTGAAATATGATTTTGATAAGAAATGTATTTTGTTGAAAAATGTAATTTTGAAATAACATTTTATTGTGTGTGAAAAACTATTTTTAAAGGCCATGTTTGTCGTGATTCGGTGAATACGATTGAAGTTTGTGAACTGTGGATATTTTCGTTTCGTTGTGGCTCGCATTGCGACGAGGATAAAAACGCGCATACTTTCGGCTCGTTGGCGACGAGAATAAAGAAACGCATTTCGTTTTGCCCGAAGACAGAGGGGGTATAATATCTGTCGATACCCTTCCAGCGGGTATAGTCTGGAATGATATCATTGTGTCACATCCGTATTTGAGTATGTATTTGTTTCATTACAGCATGGCTATGTCTAATGATTAATTCTATAATGTTAAGACATTATATGATATTGATATTCGTTTCCGTTATGTTTCGTTGGTTATCTGTGCAGTTATTTCCGTTATGATTCCGTTTTGTGAAATTTAGTTCCGTTAATTGCTCGGATTAAACCATATATGTGTGAAAGTTATTTTGATATGAAAATATATTATTTTTCGTCACATTATGAAAAATGATGTTTTTGACCTTTTATCAAATGTTTATTACGCTTACTATAAAAATGCTGCAACTTACCTTTACCTGTAATGTGACATATTACGGATGGAGTTGAAGACTTAGACGATGCGGATGATATTTAGATTTATTATGAAGTTTTGAGTATGTTGGCATGTTAAGTTTATTTTGAGGACATGAAACATTTATTTATGTTTTCAGTTGGATTTTTGGTAATTGAGGTTTATTTCAGTTTATTTTTGGTTTTTACGATTTTGGTGTTGTGGTGGTAGTGATCTGGTAGATCACAGGGCACAAATTTTAAGAGGAGACTCTGCCCAAATTTTTCTAAGATAAAAGTCACGGGGAAAAATTATTAAGTCAAACATTCGATAAGAATTAAAAACGTTTCCGCTAGACATAAGTTCATAAATTCAAAGTAATATTAAGTTTTTGAATTGAGTGTAGCCTTGTATTCAAGCAATTGAATACGGCGGGCGACCCGTCTGGGCGGGCCGTCTCAGTTGGTATCAGAGTCTTAGTTTATACGTTTGGATTAGACCTTTGTTATTTGTTTGGATTAGATCTTTGTTATATGTTTGGGATTAGACTTTTGAACTTAAGAATGAAGTTATTTAGGCTTGACTATCTATCTTATTTGTTTACGAATCTTACGATAAATTTCACTTTCATTTTAAGATTTCAAATGGCTAGAGGAAGAACCAGTAGCAATCAGAGTGGTAGCCAAGAGCAGGACTCGAATCGCGACTCAGGAGATGGTCAGGATATATATGTGAATCAAGGTCAAGATGGAATCCCAAATATAAACGTGGGATCAATGAATGAGGTGGACATCACGAACATATGTCGCATCATAGCTGGAGTGTTACAACAAAATGTTGCTTCGGCACCACTACAGCCGGAACCACCGAGAAGGACTGAATTTGAGAGATTCCGGGCACTCCGACCACCGTACTTTGGAAACGAGACTGATCCAATGAAGCTGAGGAATGGCTAACCAAGATTGAAGAATTACTAAAAGCCATAAACATTGCCGATGGAGAAAAAGTTACAGTGGTGACTCCATTTTTGGAAGGAAATGCAAAGCATTGGTGGACCTCAGTGGAAGTAAGTATGGAACGAAACTCCATTACCTGGACGAGTTTTAGGGAAAAATTTCTGCAACAGTATTTCCCTGACGCTGTCCGAATGGCTAAAGAAGATGAATTTTTGAGGCTGAGGCAAACTGAGAATATGACTGTGCTGGAATATTTGAGGAAGTTCCAAGAGCTGGGCAGATTCTGTCCTTTGTATTTGCAGTCTGAGATCAGCAAGATTACAAGGTTCAGACAAGGTCTTCGCACTGGCATCAGGCTCAAAGTAGCACCTCTCATGGATACCAAATTTGATATACTCATGGAGAGGGCATTGTTCGTGGAATCTGAACTGAGGAATCTTGAGACTCCTCAAAATCGAAAGAGAAAGCCTGAATTCAGAAACAGAGATCAGAGACCGCCAGGTCGCAGACAGATGATAGTTGAAACTAAGAAGAATGAAGTTTGTCCCAAGTGTAATCGGAGTCATACTGGGGAATGTTACTGGAACTCTGGAGGTTGCTTTAAATGTGGATCTAAAGAACATCGGATTAGAGATTGTCCCAGCTTGAAGCAAACCTCAGGAACAAATCAACCACGTGGACAACAACAGCGCAATCCAACTAGATTGTATGCTGTCCGTGCTGAAGAGGATCATGAGTTGATCGGAGGTAAATTTAAATTCCTGAATCAAGATGTTTATGTGTTATTTGATTCTGGCGCTTCAAATTCCTTTATCTCTGAGTCTTGTGTGGAGAAACTTGATTTGCACTTCAGTCCACTGTTACATTTAATGCAAGTATTGAGTCCATTAGGAAAAACAGTCACAATTAAATATGTATGCAATGATGTAACACTGATTGTGGAAAGCGAAGAATTCAAAGCCAACCTGTTCATCATCAACATGAAAGAATTTGACATAATTCTTGGAATGGATTGGTTGAGTAGTGCAAAGGCTCGCATTGACTGTTACCGAAGGATCATAACTCTACAAACGAGTTCGGGTAAAGAGATCTGTTATGAAGGCGTAAGCTTGCATGAACGATTTTGTGGCAATGTCTCTGAAGTGGAAGCAAAAATAAATAAGATTTGCACGGTGAAAGAATTCTCAGATGTTTTCCCAGAGGATTTGCCAGGACTGCCACCAATTCGAAGCACGGAATTTTCTATTGATATTATTCCGGGATCAGAACCGATATCCAAAGCACCTTACAAGATGGCACCAGCAGAGCTAAAAGAATTGAAAGGACAATTGAAGGAACTACAAGATAAAGGTTTCATACGGCCTAGTGTGTAACCTTGGGGAGCACCGGTACTGTTTGTAAAGAAAAAGGACGGCAGCATGAGAATGTGCATCGACTACAGGGAGTTGAATCGAATCACTGTGAAGAACAAATATCCGCTACCAAGGATTGACGATTTGTTCGATCAATTACAAGGTGCACAAATATTCTCGAAGATTGATTTGAGATCTGGGTATCATCAACTCAGAATTAAAGAGCAAGATATTCACAAAACTGCATTTCGAACCAGATATGGACATTATGAATTTCTGGTGATGCCTTTCGGACTTACGAATGCACCTGCAGCATTTATGGCATTAATGAATCACGTGTTCCGAGAATGGCTCGACAAATTCATCATAGTATTCATTGATGACATATTGATTTATTCCAAATCAAAGGAAGAACATGAAGAACATTTGAAGATGACATTGGAGAGACTACGACAACATCAATTATTTGCAAAGTTCGAGAAATGTGACTTCTGGTTGGATTCTGTATCATTTCTTGGACACATCATTGATACTCAAGGAATCCGAGTAGACTCAGCAAAGATTCAAGCCATTACCAATTGGAAAGTTCCGACATCAGTAACAGAAATTCGAAGTTTTCTGGGATTGGCTGGATATTACCGAAAATTTGTGGAAGGATTTTCTCGAGTTGCATTACCCAAAGTTAACTAGAAAGGGAGTAAAGTTTGAATGGGATTCTAAGTGTCAGGCAAGTTTTGAGAAGTTGAAAGATCTACTTGTGACGACACCTATTCTTACATTGCCGGATGGACATGAAGGATTTTGTATCTACAGTGATGCATCAAAGGAGGGGTTAGGTTGTGTACTTATGCAAAATGGAAAGGTGATTGCATATGCTTCACGACAGTTGAAAGAACACGAGATAAGGTACCCCACTCATGATCTGGAACTGGCAGCAGTTGTTTTTGCACTGAAGTTATGGCGACATTACTTGTACGGAACCACATGTGATATATACACTGATCACAAGAGCTTAAAGTATATTTTTACTCAAAAGGAGTTGAATATGAGACAGAGAAGATGGTTAGAATTGATCAAGGACTATGATGTGAAATTGCACTATCATCCTGGAAAGAGTAATGCGGTAGCAGATGCATTAAGCAGGAAGAGTTATGGATCAATGCTATTGACTACGCAACAAAAACTCATTGATGAGATGTCAAAGTTAAATCTGAATGTCGAATCAAGAGACGACCAAAATGGGATGACGATGTTGTGTAATCTCATGGTGCAACCTGATCTTATTCTCAGGATTAAGGAAGCACAATCAAAGGATCCTATGTGGCAGACTTTATCTCAAAGAGCTCAAACAAACCAAGAAAGTTTTAAAATGCATGAAGATGGGACTTTGAGATTCAATGATAGACTATTCGTTCCAGCTGTATCAACACTCAAGGGCGAAGTCTTACAAGATTCACATCAGACAATGTTGGCCATGCATCCAGGACAGAATAAAATGTATCAAGATATGAAGCAATTATTTTGGTGGCCAGGAATGAAGCAAGATGTCGTAAAGTTTGTGTCCAAGTGTTTAGTATGTCAACAAGTGAAAGTCGGAAGACAAAAGCCAGCAGGGACACTGAGAAACTTGGATATACCAAACTGGAAATGGGAGCATATTACTATGGACTTTGTGACCGGATTACCCAAGACTACGACACAAAAGGATTCAGTTTGGGTTATTGTTGATCGACTTACTAAGTGTGCTCACTTTATACCGATGAAGAAAACTACATCAATGAATGATTTAGCACGGCTTTACATTGATCAAGTGGTGTGTTTGCATGGGATACCAGTCAGTATCATATCTGATCGAGATGCTCGATTCACCTCACAATTCTGGAAGAGTTTACAATCTGTGCTGGGAACGAATTTGAAATACAGTACAGCTTTCCATCCACAGACAGACGGACAGTCTGAGAGAACGATTCAGATTCTCGAGGATTTACTTAGAACATGTATTTTGGATTTTCAAGGACAGTGGGATCGTCATCTGAAACTGGCAGAGTTTGTGTACAATAACAGCTATCAATCCAGTATTCAAATGTCACCATTCGAAGCTTTGTATGGAAAGAAATGTCGAACACCACAGTGTTGGTTTGATGTTGGAGAGAAGGTATTGGAAGGACCAGAGTTGATCAAACTCACGAATGAAAATGTTTCCATCATCAAACAGAGATTACTTACAGCTCAGAGTCGACAGAAAAGTTGGGCTGATGTTCGCAGACGAGATTTAGAATTCCAACAAGGGGATAAGGTATACTTGAAAGTATCACCATTCAGAGGAGTAATGAGATTTGGCAAGCATGGGAAGTTAAGTCCAAGATTCATAGGACCATATGAAATTTTGGAAAGAATAGGAACTTTGACTTATCGACTTGCTCTACCTCCGGAACTAGATCGAGTACATAATGTATTTCATGTTTCGATGCTCAGGAAGTATGTTCCAGATGAAAGTCATGTGCTTAAAGCAACAGAGATTGAGATATCCAAGGAATGCACATATTCAGAATATCCTATCAAGATACTCGACCTTCAAGAGAGAATTCTACGAACTAAGACAATTCCTTTTGTTAAGGTTCAGTGGAGTAATCATTCACCTGATGAAGCAACATGGGAAAAAGAAGAAGAACTATATGCTAAATATCCAGATGTAAATTGCAATTCAAGTTTCGAGGACGAAACTTTTTAGAATGTATGGAGATTGTAATGGCTCAATTTTTAAGGAATTTATTGACCCAAATATTGTGCAAGTTATAAATTATAATAATAATAATAATAAATAAATAATAATAATATATGATAATAATAATAATAATAATATTTTTTTTATAATAATAATAGTAAGAAGAATGAGAATCGAATTTCATATACCAAAATTCATCAGATTTGTTCTTGCTTCGTTGCTCACTGTTCACCTTCGCTTCTCGTCCGTTTCTTCTTCGCTCCTCATCGCTTCGTTCGCCTCCTTCACCTTCACCGAAACTGATCGCCTCCTCAATCGTCCCTTCACCTACAAGCCATCAACATTATTTAAACCAGGAATCATGGGAGAAGACAAGGAAAAACCATTTCCGTCTGTATTGTTTTCAAAACTCGGAAATTTTCAGAATTTCGGAAATAAGCGATTTGAGTTCGGAAATCATTCCAGATCCAAGTAAGAACAGGCAATCGAGAGGGAATCGGAATTGGAGCTGAACTCGTTGCATTTGGTATGAAATTTCGATAATTATATTTCGAATTTTTTTTTTTCTTTCTGTTTTTAGATTTTTTTTTTAGGGTTTGGTTAATGAAGTGGGATTATATTGAAGTATGTTGGGGTATTGTTGTCAAGAACATCAATTTTAAGAATTTTGTTTCAAATTTTTTTGGGAATTCGAAGATATTGTTCAAAGATGGTGTATTTTGTTCGAAATATATTACTGGAAATTCTAAGAGTTGAGATAGTATTTTCGAAGATTTGATTCTGAAATTTTTGTTCGAATATGTTGATGGATTTTGAAGGTTTGGGGATTTTTCGGAAATAGAATTTTGTTAGAAGATGATGAGATTTTTTCTGAAAAACAAATTGGTGTTCAATCCTTAAGCATATTGAAATAATATAAGAGTTAGGAATTTGGTTAGGTTGTGTTAGAACCAAGTTAATGGAATATGATTTTTAATATGGTTGAAATGGATAATAGGAAATCATTGATATCAGAGATTGTGGGAAGGATTTGTAGCTTGAATATTGTTAAGAAGCTTCGAGGTACGTAAAGGAAGTTGCAATTTTCCGCAAATTATTTTAAGTATTTCTTTTTATTTATTTGAAATGATTTTCGGATAGTAAGCATGCAAGAATTGTTTTTGAAATATGATAAGAAATGTATTTTGTTGAAAAATGTAATTTTGAAATAACATTTTATTGTTTGTGAAAAACTATTTTTAAAGGCCATGTTTGTCGTGATTCGGTGAATACGATTGAAGTTTGTGAACTGTGGATATTTTCGTTTCGTTGTGGCTCGCATTGCGACGAGGATAAAAACGCGCATACTTTCGGCTCGTTGGCGACGAGAATAAAGAAACGCATTTCGTTTTGCCCGAAGACAGAGGGGGTATAATATCTGTCGATACCCTTCCAGCGGGTATAGTCTGGAATGATATCATTGTGTCACATCCGTATTTGAGTATGCATTTGTTTCATTACAACATGGCTATGTCTAATGATTAATTCTATAATGTTAAGACATTATATGATATTGATATTCGTTTCCGTTATGTTTCGTTGGTTATCTGTGCAGTTATTTCCGTTATGATTCCGTTTTGTGAAATTTAGTTCCGTTAATTGCTCGGATTAAACCATATATGTGTGAAAGTTATTTTGATATGAAAATATATTATTTTTCGTCACATTATGAAAAATGATGTTTTTGACCTTTTATCAAATGTTTATTACGCTTACTATAAAAATGCTGCAACTTACCTTTACCTGTAATGTGACATATTACGGATGGAGTTGAAGACTTAGACGATGCGGATGATATTTAGATTTATTATGAAGTTTTGAGTATGTTGGCATGTTAAGTTTATTTTGAGGACATGAAACATTTATTTATGTTTTCAGTTGGATTTTTGGTAATTGAGGTTTATTTCAGTTTATTTTTGGTTTTTACGATTTTGGTGTTGTGGTGGTAGTGATCTGGTAGATCACAGGGCACAAATTTTAAGAGGAGACTCTGCCCAAATTTTTCTAAGATAAAAGTCACGGGGAAAAATTATTAAGTCAAACATTCGATAAGAATTAAAAACGTTTCCGCTAGACATAAGTTCATAAATTCAAAGTAATATTAAGTTTTTGAATTGAGTGTAGCCTTGTATTCAAGCAATTGAATACGGCGGGCGACCCGTCTGGGCGGGCCGTCTCACAAGGATTGTGGTGTGTTTGTGTGCTTACGGGCAGAGGCATTCGCACAAGATAACTGAGATTTTTGGCCAAATGTGAATACTTGTAGCATTGATGAATACCGTGGTCATGTGGCTGCCATCATTTTGGCAGTTGAATATATGATGCTTTATAATTTAGTTGGGGAATGAAAGTGTTGATGCATTGTGATTTCTAACTAGAAAATGTAAGTTCTATTCTGTGTTGAAAAAATGCTGTTGTTATTGACCGAATAAAGATGTTGTTTTGTATTGAAAAAAATGTTGGGAATGAAAGTGTTGATGTTGTTTCGTATTGGGAATGAAAATGTTGTTGTTGTTTTCTATTGAAAAAATGATGTTGTTATTGACTGAATATAGCTACTGTTTGTATTGAAAAAAAATCGTAGGGAATTAAAGTGTTTGTTTTGCATTGGGGAATGAAAGTCTTGCTATACAAGCTATTTTGTGGTATTACATAATATAGAGTAAATTATGATTTTAGTAGATGGTGATGATGAAGTGGTACTATAATTAGTTGTGCTATACAAGCTATTGTGGTACTGTTAAGCTATTTCATGGTACTGCATAAGCTATTTTGTGGTACTGGATAAGCTATTATGTGGTACTAAATAAGCTATTTTATGGTACAAGAAAAAGTATTTTGTGGTAGTAAATAAGCTATTTCGTGGTTGATAAATGTATTTTATACACTCATATTCCTTCATATTTTACATGGTTTATTGCTGGTTTTCGATCAGAATTACGGTTTTGGTATTATTTTGTCACGTCTTGTAGGAAACCAGGTAACTACGTGGTTTGGAGACTAAAAGGGTGCAAAAGCTAATTACAATGATATATTGATGTCAAGATTCCAAGTCATCCTACAGACATACATAAATATGCCTTCCAAGAGGCGTAAATACGCCAACGCTACGACAATTTGTGAAAAATTAAATCAGGCGTACGTACGCCATTTTGAGGCGTAAATACGCCAATGCTATGGCAATTGCAATTTTCTGAAGAATTAAAGTAGACGTAACTACGCCATTTTGAGGCGTAGCTAATGCCACAAAAGCCGTAATTACGCAGGATTCAAGGCCTAAATACGCCAGTCACGCGGGAAGCCAAATTTTTAACACATCATCGGCGTAATTAAGCCAGTATCACCAGCGTAAATACGCCACCACAATTTTTGAAATTTTTCCTACCTTCCTTATCTGATCCGCTCGAACTTGAGGGGTTTGAAGGGCGTTTTTGGAGAAAAATAGGCATTCGCCATCAGAAAAAGAACTAGGTTTTGAGGAGGACAAGAAGAGAAGACGACGACTCGGAGCAAAAAGTAGAGACTTCATCACGAGACGGAGGCGTTCATATGAGAACGGAGAATAGCTTTTAAATCGTTTTAATTTCTAACTTTTATTTGGTTTTATGGATTGTTTAAACATGTCTATGTGTTTAATTCATTCTATCATGAACTAACTCTATTTTTCTAGGAGAACGATGTAGCTTGTTTTTAAACTACGCTTATTATGAATTGATTGATTTATTTGGATTTCCATATGGTTTATTTGTGTTTCCCTGTTCTTAATGATTTTGACATACTGGCCATAGACTGAATGATGATATATTTGTAATCTATCGCTCGAGAGAGGGGGTTGTGAATATGATAGAAGGATTCATATCATGGAAGTTTATAGAGTTCGAGAGACCTATAACTCAATAGAAGTCGTTAAAGGAATTGTTGTGCAATTTCAATTGTTTGATATTTAATCTTAGATAGAAATATCAAGATTGGTATTAGATGATTACTTCTGCTTAACACTCGAGAGAGGAAATAGAAAATAAATAAGAATTCTCGGCTAGTAAACTAGGAAAATCCATAACATTGACATCAAGGAATGATAAGTATAATGGATAAACAAGTGAAATCGAACTCCTAGATTCTTCTCTAACTGATTTTTCCATCTCAATTTTGATCATTGGTAGTTTAATTGATTTTTATTAATTTGCATAAAACAACCCAACCATTCGATTCTCTAGATAAAACGAAGATTATTTTAATTCAGTGCTTAGATATAACTTTATAATCAATCTTTGTGGGTTCGACATCTTTTATACTAAAACTTGACAACCGTGCGCTTACGGTAAGAAAAATATCTCAACAAATTTTTGGCGCCTTTGCTGTGATTGATTTATTTAGTACAATCTGATACTGCAATTAATCTTGGTTTTAATTTAGAGCTTTTTTTTTATACTTTGAATTGATTGTTGTTTTCTCTGGGCTTTTACAGTGCATGCAAAAATATACAACTCCCGAATCCATGTTGTTTGATCCTGAGATCGAGAGAACGTCAAGAAGATTGAGAAAAGCGAGAAGGGAAGAGTTATAATAGTGGCTGAGAACAGAGACAACAACGAACCACCTCCACAAGTGAATGTTGAATCTCAAATGGCCATCAGAAACTATTTCAAACCAACGGTCAACAACAATTACTCTGGAATCGCTCCTCAGACTATCAATGCCAGCAACTTCGAACTTAAGCCTGCATTGATAAGTATGGTGTAGCAGAATAGTTTGGTGGTTCCGCTGTTGAAGACCCCAACTTACATCTGAGGAAATTTTTGGAGATAGCTGATATTGTGAAAATGAATGGTGTTCCAGAAGACACTGTGAGACTGCGCTTGTTCCCTTTCTCTCTCAGGGACCACGCAAGGAGCTGGTTACAATATCTTCCAGATGGTGGTATTGGCACATGGGCAGACATGACATCGAAATTTCCCTCAAAGTTCTTTCCGCCAGCTAAGTCAGCCCAACTGAGTACTGTCATTAGTACGTTCAGACAAATTGATTCTGAACAACTCTTATGAGTCATGGGAGCGTTTAAGGATTTATCGGGGAGGTGCCCATAACACAACTATGAGAACTGGGTGCAAATCCAGTTATTTTACAATGGTTTGAATGGGCCAACTAGGATTATTAGATGCTACAGGAGGAGGAACACTATTTGCTAAGATTGCAGATGTTGCTTTTGATTTGCTTGAGAAAATGTCAGCCAACAGTTTCCAGTGGCCTAGTGAGCGAGCCATTGTGAGGAAACCCATAGGTATGTATGAGCTTGATCATTTCAGTATACTTTCTGTACAATTATCTGCACTAACCACGCAGGTAGCAGCTCTGAGCAATCAAGGAGCACAACCCACAATTGAATCAGCTGCAGCTGCAGCTGGAATCGAGTTGTCAAAGGAAGCAGACCAAGAACAAGCTCAGTTCATAAACAATCGGTATCACAACAACAATAACAATTGCCGTGGCAATCAGTACAAACAAGGGTTCTGTAACAATGATAAACTTTCATATGCCAACGACAATAACGCCTTGACTCCGCCACCTGGATATGCTCCACAAAAGAATGAAGGTAAACCATCATTTGAAGATTTGGTAGGTCGCTTTGTTCAAACCTCGGCATTGAGGCTTGAGAAGAACGAGTCAAGGATATGATTGAGGGTCACATGAATAACATGGATGCTACGATGAAGTCTCTTGAGCTTCAAATTGGGCAGCTTGCTGATGCCATGAACAACCAACAAAGAGGAACATTTCCTAGCAACACTTAAATGAACCCAAAAGAGCAGTACAAGGCCGTGACATTGAGAAATAGCAAAGAACTTGGGGATGGATGTAGAATCAGCACATGTTGACGAGCCATCAGTTGATGAGACTCAAATTCAGGTTGAAATCCCTAAAGAACTCGAAAAGGAGAAGCAAGTCACTCAACCTGAAAAGCTTCCTATGTTCAAGCCTACACTTCCATATCTCAACGCTTAAGGAAAAAGGCTATAGATGACCAGTTTGCAAAGTTCTTGGAGATTTTCAAGACAATCCACATTAACATTCCCTTTGCTGATGCTTTGCAACAAATGCCTAATTACGCAAAGTTCATGAAGGATGTAATGGCACGGAAGAGAAAGCTCGAGAAATTTGAGACTGTGAATCTCACATAAGAATGTAGTACTATTCCAGAAGAAGCTACCACAAAAATTAAAAGATCCAGAGAGTTTTATTATTCCTTGTATTATTGGTAGTTCTACATTTAATAAGGCATTATGTGATTTAGGTGCAAGTATTAATTTAATATCTTTATCTGTTTTCAGGAGCTTAGGGCTTGGAGAAGTGAAGCATACTACAGTTACCTTGCAATTGGTGGATAGGCCTCTTACATATCCTCGAGGGATAATTGAAGATGTACTAGTTAAGTTGGACAAATTTATCTTCCCTACAGATTTTGTGGTACTGGATATGGAAGAAGATGGAGATGTCCCATTGATTTTGGGGAGACCATTCTTAGCAGCAGGCAGGGAACTTATCGATGTTCAGAGAGGAGAACTATCCTTGAGAGTTGGAGGTGAGGAAGTCATGTTTAATATTTACAAGGCTCTCAAAGGACCTTACATGATAAGCACTTGCAAATTTTTAGATGTTATTGACTCATGTGTGCATAATTTTGAAGTAGGAACAATACATGTGGATCCATTGGAGAATTGCATGGTAAACTCCATATTGCAAGTGGATGAAACTGAATCTGATCTGTTTGAGCAAGTTGAAGCACTTAAGAGCTTGCACAAGGAGAACACCACTGATGCATCAAAGGAAGATGTACAAGATACATCAGTAGAAGAGGTTACGGAGGCGAGCTTGGAATTGAAAGAACTACGTGGCCACCTCACTTATGCCTTTTTGGGTGAGAATTCAACATATCCGGTAATTATATCTTCTTCACTTTGTTCTGTAGAGAAAGATAAATTACTACGTGTCTTGAGGACATTTAAATCTGCTTTGGGTTGGTCGATTTCTGATATAAAGGGGATTAGCCAGTCTTTATGCATCCATAGAATACTTATGGAGGAGGCATTCACTCCCTCTATTGATCATCAAAGGTGGCTAAATCCGGCAATGAAAGAGGTAGTAAAAACAGAAGTGCTTAAATTGTTAAATGCTGGGATTATTTATGCTATTTCAGATAGTGCATGGGTCTCCCCAGTACAGGTGGTGCCAAAGAAAGGATAAATGACGGTGGTAAGAAATGAAAACAATGAGTTGATCTCAACTCGAGCCGTGACGGGGTGGAGAGTATGCTTTGACTATAGGAAACTCAACAAGGCCACAAGGAAGGATCATTTCCCTCTCCCATTTATTGATCAGATGATCGACAAGTTAGCCGATTATTGTTATTACTGTTTCTTAGATGGCTATTCAGGGTACAATCAAATTGCCATATACCCCGAGGATCAAGAGAAGACAACATTTACTTGTCCATATGGAACTTTTGCTTTTAGAAGAATGCCTTTTGGTTTATGCAACGCACCTGCTGCCTTTCAACGGTGCATGGTGGCTATTTTTTCAGATATGGTGGAAGAGATCCTAGAAGTCTTCATGGATGACTTTTCGGTATTTGGTTCTTCTTCTGATCATTGTTTGCATAACTTATCTCTTGTGTTGCAGCGATGCCAAGAAAAGAATCTAGTGTTAAATTTGGAGAAATGTCATTTTATGGTACAAGATGATATTGTCCTTGGCCATAAGGTGTCATCTCAAGGACTTGAAGTGGATCAAGCAAAAATGGTTGCAATTGAAAAGCTTCCACCACCGAACAATGAGAAAGCTATTAGGAGTTTCCTTGGACATGCCGGGTTTTATCAATGTTTTATTAAGGATTTCTCTAAAATAGCTAAGCCATTATGCAATTTGTTAGAAAAAGCCTCACCTTTTGTCTTTGATGATTCTTGTTTGCAGGCATTCAACAGGTTGAAGAAAGCACTTATATCAGCACCGATTATCATAGTGCCGGACTGGAAGGAGCCATTTGTGTTAATGTGTGATGCCAACGACTATGCTGTTGGAGCAATATTGGGGCAAAAGAAAGACAAGATCTTCAGGGCAATTTACTATGCAAGCAGCTCTTGATGGAGCCCAACAAAATTACACCACCACTGAGAAAGAGATGTTATCTGTGGTGTTCGCATTCGACAAGTTTAGAGCATATCTGATTGGGACGAAGGTCATGGTTTACACAGATCATGCAGTCATTCGTTATCTATTTGCAAAGAAGGATGCAAAACCCCAATTGATTCGATGGATTTTATTGCTACAAGAGTTTGATTTGAGATATTGGATAAGAAGGGTAGTGAGAACCAAGTAGTAGATCACCTATCTCATCGGGAGTTAGAGGATAAAGTGGAACATGGAGTCATACAAGAAGATTTCCCTGATGAACATCTCTTTGAGGTAAGTACGAAAACCCCTTGGTTTGCTGATTTTGCTAACTATTTGTCATGTGATATAATGCCTCCAGACCTCAATTATCAGCAAAGGAATTATCACACGAGCCACAAGTATTCAGACGCTGTGCAGATCAAATTGTCAGGCGATGTGTTAACTGAGGAGAAAGCAAGGGAAATTTTAGAAAAAATGTCACTCAACGCCTTATGGGGGACATTTTGGAGCATCAAGGACCGCATCAAAAGTTCTTCAATCAGGTTTCTTATGGCCAGAGCTACATCGAGACAGTTATACTTTGGTGAAATGTGTGATCGTTGTCAACGAATTGGTAATATTTCCAAACGCCATGAGATGCCATTGACAAATATCTTGGAAGTAGAAATCTTTGATGTATGGGGTATTGATTTCATGGCCCCATTTCCATCCTCTTGTGGTCAATCGTATGTTTTGTTGGCAGTGGATTATGTTTCTAAGCGGGTTGAAGCAATCGCCACATCTAATAATGATGATCATGTTGTGGTTAAGTTTGTGCAAAATAACATCTTTACCGGGTTTGGCACTCCGAGAACGATTATAAGTGATAAAGGTACTCATTTATGTAACAAGATCTGCAGTGCTTTGATGACGAAATATACTGTGAGGCACAAAATTGCACTGGCTTATCATCCACAGACAAATGGCCAAGCTGAAATTTATAACCGGGAAATTAAGCTAATTCTAGAAAAGACTGTCAGCATCAACCGAAAGGATTGGGCTCTGAAATTGGACGATGCACTATGGGCGTACATAACTGCATTCAAAACGCCCATTGGGATGTCCCCATATCGTCTTGTCTTTGGGAAAGCATGCCACTTACCTGTAGAGTTGGAGCAACGGGCTTTTTGGACCATAAAGAAGCTGAACTTTGATTTGAAGGCCGCTGGTGACAACGGTTGCTACAGCTCACTGAAATGGATGAGTTTCTCAATGAAGCTTATGAAAATGCAAAAATTTACAAGGGCGAACAAAGAATTGGCATGACAAGCAAATCGTGAGAACATAGTTCATTCCTGGTCAAAAAGTACTTCTTTATAACTCTCGTCTCCAGCTGTTTCCAGAAAAATTTAAGTCACGATGGTCCGGGCCGTTCATCATCGAGAAAGTGACACCACATGGAGCAATTGACTGAAATTCAATGTCGTCAAACATTTCAAGCAAATGGTCAGCGCTTGAAGCATTATTATGGGGCAGAAGTAAGGAACATGGATTACGTTCATCTGAGCGAGAACGACTGGAAGATAGCCG
Organism: Haberlea rhodopensis; assembly: GCA_907163345.1. NCBI lineage: Eukaryota > Viridiplantae > Streptophyta > Magnoliopsida > Lamiales > Gesneriaceae > Haberlea > Haberlea rhodopensis. The sequence goes on along the minus strand of CAJQUN010000590.1, from coordinate 203,928 downwards.
GGCTGATGACTATAAACTAAGCGCTTTTTGGGAGGCAACCAAATTCTGTATCCTTTATTTTATTTATTTTTAAAAAAAAATGCATTGTCGTATTCACGCCGTTAACCAGTCATAAATACGCAATTGTTTTCTTCAATGTCGAAGACTAGGCGTATTTAAGCCTAGTATCAGGCGTAAATAAGCCTGTTCAAAAATTCTAAAAAAGTTATTCAAGAACGTGCAGTCGACGTATTTACGCCTCTTATGAGGCGTAATTACGCCACCCGTGATTTAAGTCAAAAACTTCAGATTTTTTTCACACATTTACACCCTCTTCTCAAACCCTAACCCACGCCCCTCCCACCAAAATCCCATTTTCACTATTTAATCTTGACTTTCCCTTGTTTTTAGCAACTCCATCTCTGAAATCTATTATCTTTTCCATTATTTGCAGGTTTTTGGAGTTAATTCTTGCAGGAAGCAAGTTTAGGGGGTTTGCTAAGTGGTGCTCTTGCTTCTCCAACCAAAACTCGATTTTGCTTCATCTAAGGTTGGTGAGTATACTTTCTCAAATATTATTGAGCTTTTGTGAGGAAAAGTGGAAAAACTTTGTGCTTTTATAGATTTGAAGTTTTGAATTGGGTGTGCTATTCTTGTGGAGTTTGAAAGTTTGGATTGCTTGTTGTGGGAGTGAATTTTCCATGTTGAGAGAACTTTTGTGGGTTATTGTTAATTCTACTTATATTGGAAGTGCACATCTAATGGCACCCAAGAAGAAACAAAAGGGGAGCACTTCCAAACAAAAAGAACCCGCTTCTTCATCGGTATCTTTTCATGCCCAGAAATTCTGGAATGTCGACGCTGAAAATAATTATAAGTTGGAAATAGATAGGCCATGGATCAGTGAGTGTGGGTTTGACTTTTTTGATCCCCACCACTCCATCTTTCAAAGTGCCAGAACTCGTGGTTGGGGGAATTTATTAAGAAACCGAATGATGCGGTGCAACCTGTGGTACGTGAATTTTATGACAACCTCTCTGTGAGATACGGGGACTACAAAGTCTTGGTTTGAGGACAAATGGTAGCCTTTGATTCTTAGAGATGCCAGATGTGGACGATGACAAATACACTAATTATATCAATGAATACATCGACTACAATGAGATCATCCTGAGGTTGTGTGGCCCTGATACGCGTTGGAAAATGAACCATGATCAGTTTGTCAATTTTCCAACCTCTGCACTTAAAGGAAATGAGAAATTTTGGTTCTCCTTTATCAAGGCACGGTAAGCCAGCTCTTCATGCCAATGATGTGACCAAAGACAGAGCTGCCTTGCTTTTTGCTATTGTGACTGACTTATCTATTGACTTAGGGCTTGTCCTACAGTACTCCACTGAGTTTGCTTGCAGGGGAGCAACAACCACACCCCGTGCTGATTATTGATTTATGCTACTATGCTGGGGTGCGATGGGGCCTTGATGAAGAGCGCTTGAAAATTCAAAAGCTGATCTTGTTATTGAGAACTGCTATTTGAGGGTGATGCCACCAATCATATAGCCATGCAGGCACCTCAAGTGAGACATCACCGAATGAATCTGCTCCGATTTTGGACCTTCAACACATTGTTAACAGACTCACTGATTTGGAGCATTGTGTAGCAGATCAAGCTCATCAACGGGAAGCGTTCCACCAACGTCACAAAGCATACCTGCAAACCCAAGAGGCATTCCAGCAGCATCAAGATACATACATGAACTTCGTGGTGGAATTTACCTCAGCCTTCGCTCAGGAGTTCCCTTAGAGATTGATTCCACAGCCGCATACTTTCCAGCCACCACCATTTACACAACCGCCCCCGGATCATATAGATAACGATGACCACTAATGGTCATCACCTAGGTATGTGCATCGTTCCGTTTGGTTCTTCATGTTTTATGCATTGAGGACAATGCACATTTCTAAGTTTAGGGGGGGTACTTTGAACTGTGTATCAAATTACTTGGATTTCTGTTATTTTGGTCAGTTGTGTCTTCCTTGCTTTATTTTAGTTACTTTGTTTGTTTGTCCTTAATGAAATTCTGTTGAGTCATTAGTGTCATGAGTTGTGTTACGAGTCAGTTGAGGCCAATGATGAGATGTGAGCTTTAATTATCTGAAAACTTTGAACTGGTTTAAAAAATTGCCTGTTGGATTCTCACATAAATATGCACTTGATGTCATGACTACTTGATTAAATTGATATTTTCCTGAGCAAATGAATGACTTGTAAAAAAAATATGAATGCCATTTGAGGCTATCAGTCGATTATAAACACGCACAGAAATGATATAGGCAGTTCTTGTGAAGTAAATTAGGCCTTCGATATTTTCATTGACACAAATGCATTAGTAGCCCTTTGAGCCTAATTGTGAAAGAATGAGACTTAAATTGTTGCATCATGTTTCAGATTCTAATTCAAATTCTTTTGATAACACTTTCTCTGAGCACAAGTGGTTAAACCACATGAATTATCTATGAATGAGAGAAGTCTAGAACTTGCTTTAGTACACTTCGAGGCGAAATACGAACGTATGTGGCTTAAGGATGCTTTAGGCAATTTTTGATCCGTTTGAGCTTTTCGTGCCACCAAATGAAAAATCATTTTATCCATAGTCAACCCCTTGAGCTTGTTGAAAATAGAATGAGATGTGCAAAAGCACATGACAACCCCATTCTGCATCGCTTCAAAATCCCAAAGAAATGAGGGTGAATTCCAAAGAAATTTGATGAATCCAATGAAAGGAGTGAAAATTGAGATGAGATGACGCAACAATGACATATTTAACTTACTCCCTTGTTTTGAATGTCCTACCCTTTCATTGAAGCCATGTGCCAAAGCCTTACATTACAAAATAGTTAAGACTTATTAACCGAGCCACATTCGTCCAATATACTAGTGGAGATGGGTACGATTGGTAAGCTTATGGACTCTAAAAAAGACACGGTGGTGAATGCGTTTGACACACACACGTCGAATTGTTGTGATATAATTTTTTGTCCATTGGTTGCCTTGTTGATATATTGCTGTTGGACCTATTCTATACCATGGAAAGTCGTGTAGATCTGTGTAGACAATGAATCACTATGGTAAAGAGTGGCATGAATGATGGGTGACTGAGTCACGAAATTAATTGATCTTTTGACTTGTTGATTGCATACGAGATGTTGAATTGATCAAATGGAAATGGCACACACACACAACGAGAATTCATTAGTAGGCAAGACTTGATGCTTGAATTGAGATTTGAACCATGTTTTTCTGAGGCCTACATAATTGGATTGTTTCACAACTTTGTTTTGTGTGTCCTTTCGTTTCAGATTTTTTGTTATTGTTTGTTGTGCTCGGAACTAGCAAAAGTTTAAGTTTAGGGGATTGATAAGTGTATTTTATACACTCATATTCCTTCATATTTTACGTGGTCTATTGCTGGTTTTTTATCAGAATTACGTTTTTGGTGTTATTTTGTCACGTCTTGTAGGAATCAAGGTAACTACGTGGTTTGTGGACTAAAAGGGTGCAAAACGCTGATTATAATGATATATTGATGTCAAGGTTCCAAGTTTCCCATCCTACAGACAGGCGTAATATGCCTTCCGAGAGGCCTAAATACTCCAACGCTACGGCAAATGCAATATGTGAAAAATTAAAGCCATTTTGAGGCGTAAATACGCCAATGCTACGACAATTGCAATTTTCTGAAGAACTAAAGTAGGCGTAATGATGTGACTAGAAATAGACACATCTTTAGTGCTTAATAGTCTACGATTTGGTAGGTTTTGATAGATAATTTGATACGTATGCTACCTAATCGTATATTTGTGTAATTGTAGGTACAATCGAAGAAAACGAACTAAAAGCGATGTGTAAAGACCAAGAAGAGACATGGACATGACAAGGACTAAAAGTTGATCAAGAAAAGGGCAAAAATATAATTTTGAAGGAGGAGATCGATTGCCACGGAGAAGAGATCGATCGCCTATGGACAGAAACTTAATCAACAAAATTCAGGAACCAGCGATCGATCGCGAAGAATTGGCGATCGATCGCCAAAGCCTACTGGAGCTCGGCGAAAGTGGCGATCGATCGCCTCAAGAAATTCGCCGAAAAATAAAAGCCTCGCGATCGATCGCCACACATCAGGCGATCGATCGCCGAAGAGTCCGAAAATTTGGAAATTGAGTCTTTTACCATGTTTAAAAGATTGTATCCCATATTTATCACTCCCATACCCTAAAACTCGAAGACAAGCCTGATTAGCAGCAGTTTTTGATAGTTTTTCATACTCTTAGAATATTTGGAGATTTTAGATTAATTTTCTTTCAAGTTTTCTTCAAGAACAACGAAGAACGGAACTGGAATCGTGATTTATATTAGTAATTTCTTTTCCTTTATTTATTTAATGTTTTCCATTGAATTTTTATTGTTTTTAGAGTTAATTATGCTAGGCTAAAACCCTTTGATTCTTGGTTGAAGGGATACCTACTTTTGGATTTAAATCTTTTATGAGAATTTGGTTTGATTGTTGAATTAGATTTCGATTTCAATTTGTTTCTCAGATTTCGAATTCCATGATTGTTGTGTTTGTGTATTAGACCGATCACCTAATATTTGCATAATCGATAGTTTGTTAAGAAACAACTAAGATCAATAATTAACCGGCTGTAGGTGTTATTGAATTCTTAGGAGAAACTGTTGAGTAATCAATTTTAACGGCTGTAGTTTTCATTGATTAGATTTATCGACTCATTAGTTTTGAAACTATCATTGATTTAATCATTAACGGCTGTAGTGGTGATTAGAGATTTGGTAATGGTTGAATTGAATGTTGTTTTCTCTTTGACTACGAATAAGATGAGTAGGAATTGAATTTCCAATCGATAGATAATTGAAAGAATTCGAATGTTTTGATTTGATGACTAAAAGATAATTTTCCAAAAGTACGGTTACCTGGAAACCAAGAATCGATTCGCTCTCATAAGTTTAAATCATCTTAGTTAATCTCGTTAATTAGTTTAATTATAGAATTTGCTTAGTAGTAATCATTCATCCTAAAACCCCCTTGTTACTATTCGTTTTTGGCACGAAATAAATTACCTTCCCTGTGGGATCGATCCCTACTTCCGATACTACATATTTTTGCTATTAACTGAAGAATGGTTAATTTGGGCGTACGCGATAAGCGCTACCAAATTTTGGCGCCGTTGCCGGGGAAGGCAACATTTATTTGTGTCGATTTTTTTTATTTTTATCCCGCATTACTACTTTGGTTTGTTAATGAGTACAGGTGAATCGTTCAATCACGAAGAGAACTTTCACTACGATCCTGAGATTGAGAGGATGCTACATCAGAGAAGGAGAGAAGCAAGGCTGCTTGAAGAAGAAGAGAGATCCATGATGGCTGCAAATCAAAGCTTGAGGCAGCTGGCGAATCCTAACTTGGATCAACAACCGCTCTGCATCAGTTTCCCTGCTCTGGACAATAACGTAAACTTCGAACTTAAATCTGGTTTAATTCACTTATTGCCAGCTTTTCATGGTCTTGCAGGAGAAAACCCACATAAGCATATGATGGAGTTCCACGTGGTGTGCACTACCATGAAGCCAACCGGAATCACTGAGGATCAAATAAAGCTAAGAGCATTCCCATTTTCTCTAAAGGACGCTGCAAAAGACTGGCTCTTCTACTTAACATCCGGATCGATCACCACGTGGACTGACTTACAAAGAGTATTCCTAGAAAAGTACTTCCCAGCTTCAAGGGCAACGAACTTGAGGAAAGAGATATATGGTGTGAAGCAGCTCTACGAGGAATCACTACACGAGTACTGGGAGAGATTCAAGAAGTTGTGTGCAAGTTGTCCACAACACCAGATAAGTGAACACCTTCTCATCCAATACTTTTATTAAGGTTTACTTTCTTCTGACAGGAACTGAGTGGATGCGGCAAGCGGAGGAGCATTTATAGATAAAACAGCGGAGGAAGCTAGAAGGTTGATAGCTAACATGGCGGCCAACTCCCAACAATTCGGATCTGTGCGCCATGGACAACCGCAAAGAAAAGAGGTAAACGTATCAAACTTAGAACAACAACTGATAGACCTCACTTTTCTTGTGCGTGGTATGGCAGGTGGAAATGTAGGAAAGACAAAGCCGTGTGGAATCTGTTTGGCTGCGAACCATTCCACAGACGCATGCCCCTCACTACAAGAGACAACCACAGAGAACGTGAATGCTACAGGAGGATTCCCAGGCCCCCCACAAAGAAGTTATGACCATCCACCAAACAACTACAATCAAGGGTGGAGAGATCATCCGAACCAAAGCTATGGTAACCAACAGATGAACCAACCTCCACCTTACAGACCGCCATATCAGAGACCTCCACCACCACCAGTGCACCCTCCTTCTGACAGGTTCGAACATAGCATTAAAATTATTGCTGAAAATAGCTTACAATTTCAACAGGAGACGAGGGCAAGCATCCAGAGCTTGACGACGCAGATGGGACAATTGGCAACTTCAATCAGCAAGATCGAAGCAAGGATTTCAAATGGACTGCCGTCACAACAAGAGATGAACCCCCAGGAAAATGTGAGTGCTATCACAGTGAATGTGAATAAAGATGCAGCTGAAGAAAAGGTGGTACTGACGCCACCCCAAAAAGAAGAGATGACGGAGACAGAGACAGATGTTGAAGAGCCAATGCCAGGGGAGGAACCACGAGGTAAGTACCCCAAACTTTCTGAATATAGAGAACCACCCCCTTTCCCCCAAGCATTGAAGGACAATAGGAAAGGTGCCGGACTCAAAGGCCTCTACGAGATGAGTCCACGCTGCAAAGAGCAAGCCCCATTGCATGAAACCATGAAAGAGGATCAAAGCAAGGAACACAAGGGGCAGCCCAAGGTCGAGCTCAATGACAATGTTTCGGCGGATAACCAAAGAAGCATCCCCATTAAATGCAAGGACCCAGGTATGTTCTTTATCCCATGTGAGATTAGGTCTATTAGGATTGAGAAGGCTATGCTCGATTTAGGATCGTCCATAAATGTCATGCCTTACTCAATGTACTCTCAACTGAAGATGGGACCTTTAAAAAGAAATAGCGCAGTTATTCACTTAGCTGATAAATCCACGGTCATACCTAAGGGGATAGTAGAGGACGTAGTTGTGCATGTAAAGAACTTGGTCTTCACAGCCAATTTCTATGTCTTAGACATGAGAAATGATGATCCTTCCGGTCTAATTATTTTAGGGAGACCATTCTTGAAAACATCAAAATCAGTAATCAATATGAATAGCGGTATGATCACATTGGAGTCAAATGGTGAATTTGAAAAATTCAACATGTATGAAACCATTAAACTTCTTGAGCATTCTAGTTACGCTATTGATGTACATGATGATTATGATTCTGATTTTGATAATGATGAGTTGTGGGAAATGGGAAAGGCTACTGATGGCCTTGACGAGAAGAGAGGTATGGATCCTCCTCCTGTGCATACTGTTCATACTATTGCTGCTTTATCTACTCATGATACTGCTGACCCTCTTATTTCTCAATTGCAGGATCGTACCATTGGAAAGAAGCACCCTCCGGATCGACCAAAGCAAGCAACAAATGCTGGAGGGAGTAACAAAGACTGGGGAAGACCACTCAAAGAGCAACAAGCCGAGATACCGAGGAGTGAAGAAGATATTGAGGTGGTTAAGGAAGGATAGAGCAACACTGCATCAACCACCTTGATAGAGGACTGGCGTCGGGCCATCGACATTAAACAAAGGCGCTGCTTGGGAGGCAACCCAAGGGGAGTTAGTTTCCCTTTTACCCTTTTATTTTATTGCTTTTTAGTTGAACTTTTCTCTTCTCTTGTATTTTTTGTCTTACATTGGGGACAATGTACGATTTAAGTATGGGGGAGGGATTAGTAGTGTGTTATTGTTTTTCTTATTGCAAAAATACAAAAAAATCGAAAAATTTGAAAATTTTGAGCTCATAGCTAGTAATGAACACATGCTTAGAATCACTAGCCCATGATGAAACCTAATTGATATCATGCATGCTTTTGAATATAGGTGAATTGTTAACCTTGGAACACTTTGAACTCTAATGCAAAGTGTACTTTGACTTAGTAAGTTGAATATTTTGAGCACATTATTGTCATAGCTTGTGAAGTGTGCATAGCTTAGTGAAGATTGTGTGAACTTTGTAATAGTCTTAAGAAGTCTCTAATACATGCTAGAACTTAACTACATGCTCTTTGAGGCGTATGTCTAGACTACTTGCACACATGAAAGTGATATAGGCAATCTTTGATGCGTTTGAGCCTTTCAAGCCTACCATGTAAACAAAATCATTCTCTAGTACCTATTTTGAGCCTTAAATGTAAAAGAATGGTAGTATGCTAAGCATACTAAAACCCCCATTCAACATTTCTTGACTAGCTTATCATCCTACCCTTTAAGCCTAAATGTGATTTTAATCCATACCTTTTAAGGGAGTATGATGTATTTCATTCAAATGCACGTGGGAATCATTGAAGTATATTTGTGAGCTTAATTGTCAAAAGAATGGAATGCATGAAAGAAAAAGGGATGCCTTGAAAAAATAGATGAAAATATGACTCCAAGGGGAGCCAAGGCACAAAAGAAGCAAAGTGTTGAAATAAACCTTGTGAAAAAGAACGAAGTTGAAAAATTCATACAAGAAGAGAAGCTTTTAGTGTGCATTTCATCATACTCTATTGTTTGAATATCCTTACCCTTTCTTTCATAAGCCAATACCTAGGCCAAGCTACAAGCTAATAAAGACCTACTTGATTTATGTTTGCAAAGTAGCTAAGATAGTGGAGAAGAGTGTGCAAGTGAGCTTATACTTGTGTTAGTGTATGACTTGAACTATTATGGCTTTGCATATTTTGGATCTATAATTTTTACACAACACTTGTTTATGACCACACACACACGTTCACTACTTCGTTGGGTACGAAATGTTTAGGGATTGAACTTGTTCCACTGTTAATTTTTCACCGCCGTTCATTATTATGCATGTTAAAATTGTTGAGGCATTAAAGTGAGGACAAGTTGCTTTGTTATGAACCTATGAGCCAACCAAAAATATTGTAGTTTTATTTGTTTACTCGAGGTCGAGTAAAGAGTAAGTATGGGGAAGTTTGATGTGACTAGAAATAGACACATTTTTAGTGCTTAATTGTCTACAATTTGGTAGGTTTTGATAGATAATTTGATACGTATGCTACCTAATCGTATATTTGTGTAATTGTAGGTACACTCGAAGAAAACGAGCTAAAAGCGCTGTGTAAAGACCAAGAAGAGACATGGACATGACAAGGACTAAAAGTTGATCAAGAAAAGGGCAAAAATGTAATTTTGAAGGAGGAGATCGATTGCCACGGAGAAGAGATCGATCGCCTATGGACAGATACTTAATCAACAAAATTCAGGAACCAGCGATCGATTGCGAAGAATTGGCGATCGATCGCCAAAAAGCCTACTGGAGCTCGGCGATCGATCGCGATAAAGTGGCGATCGATCGCCTCAAGAAATTCGCCGAAAAATAAAAGCCTCGCGATCGATCGCCACACATCAGGCGATCGATCGCCGAAGAGTCCGGAAATTTGGAAATTGAGTCTTTTACCATGTTTAAAAGATTGTATCCCATATTTATCACTCCCATACCCTAAAACTCGAAGACAAGCCTGATTAGCAGCAGTTTTTGATAGTTTTTCATACTCTTAGAATATTTGGAGATTTTAGATTAATTTTCTTTCAAGTTTTCTTCAAGAACAACGAAGAACGGAACCGGAATCGTGATTTATATTAGTAATTTCTTTTCCTTTATTTATTTAATGTTTTCCATTGAATTTTTATTGTTTTTAGAGTTAATTATGCTAGGCTAAAACCCTTTGATTCTTGGTTGAAGGGATACCTACTTTTGGATTTAAATATTTTATGAGAATTTGGTTTGATTGTTGAATTAGATTTCGATTTCAATTTGTTTCTCAGATTTCAAATTCCATGATTGTTGTGTTTGTGTATTAGACCGATCACCTAATATTCAATTGCATAATCGATAGTTTGTTAAGAAACAACTAAGATCAATAATTAACCGGCTGTAGGTGTTATTGAATTCTTAGGAGAAACGGTTGAGTAATCAATTTTAACGGCTGTAGTTTTCATTGATTAGATTTATCGAACTCATTAGTTTTGAAACTATCATTGATTTAATCATTAACGGCTGTAGTGGTGATTAGAGATTTGGTAAGGGTTGAATTGAATGCTGTTTTCTCTTTGACTACGAATAAGATGAGTAGGAATTGAATTTCCAATCGATAGATAATTGAAAGAATTCGAATGTTTTGATTTGATGACTAAAAGATAATTTTCCAAAAGTACGGTTACCTGGAAACCAAGAATCGCTTCGCTCTCATAAGTTTAAATCATCTTAGTTAATCTCGTTAATTAGTTTAATTATAGAATTTGCTTAGTAGTAATCATTCATCCTAAAACCCCCTTGTTACTATTCGTTTTTGGCACGAAATAAATTTACCTTCCCTGTGGGATCGATCCATACTTCCGATACTACATATTTTTGCTATTAACTGAAGAATGGTTAATTTGGGCGTACGCGATAAGCGCTACCACGTAACTACACAATTTGAGGCGTAGCTATGCCAGAGAAGGTGTAATTACGCTGGATCCAAGGCGTAAATACGTCAGTCACGCGGGAAACCAAATTTTTAACACATCATCGGCGTAATTACCCCAGTATCACCGGCGTAGTACGCCACCAGAATTTTGGAAATTTTTCCTACCTTCCTTATCTGATCCACTCGGACTTGAGGGGTTTTGAAGGGTGTTTTTGGAGAAAAAGAAACATTCGTCATCAGAAAAAGAACTAGGTTTTGAGGAGGAGAAGAAGAGAAGACGACGGCTCGGAGCAAAAAGTAGAGATTTCATAACGATACGGAGGCGTTCATCTAAGAACGAAGAATAACTTCTAAATCGTTTCGTATTTCTAACTTTTATTTGGTTTTATGGATTGTTTAAACATGTCTATGTGTTTAATTCATTCTATCATGAACTAACTCTATTTTTCCAGGAGAACGATGTAGCTTGTTTTGAAACTACGTTTATCATGAATTGATTGATTTGTTTGGATTTCCATATGGTTTATTTGGGTTTCCCTGTTCTTAATGATTTTGATCTACTGGTCATAGATTGAATGATGATATATTTGTAATCTATCACTCGAGAGAGGGGGTTGTGAATATGATAGAATGGATTCATATCATGGAAGTTTATAGAGTTCGAGAGACGACCTATAACTCCATAGAAGTCGATAAAGGAATTATTGTGTAATTTCAATTGTTTGATATTTAATCTTAGATAGAGATATCAAGATTGGTGTTAGATGATTACTTCTGCTTAACACTCGAGAGAGGAAGTAGAAAATAAATAAGAATTCTCGACTAGTAAACTAGGAAAATCCATAATATTGAGATCAAGGAATGATAAGTGTAGTGGATAAACAAGTGAAATCGAACTCCTAGATTTGTCTCTAATTGATTTTTCCATCTCAATTTTGATAATTGGTAGTTTAATTTATTTTTATTAATTTGCATAAAACAACTTAACCATTCGATTCTCTAGATAAAACGAATATTATTTTAATTCAGTACTTAGATATAACTTTATAATCAATCTTTGTGGGTTCGACATCTTTTATAATAAAACTTGACAACCGTGCGCTTGCGGTAAGAAAAATATCTCAACAGTGGTACTACGTAAGCTAATTTGTGGTATTGGATAAAGTAATTTGTGGTACCAGATAATGTAATTTGTGGTATCATATACTGATTTGTTGTATTACATAAGCTGTTGGTATAACAGAAGCTAATTTGTGTACTGCATTTTGAGGTACTACATAAGCTATTATGTGGTACTAAATAAGCTATTTTGTGGTACAAGAAAAAGTAATTTGTGGTATTATATATACTAAGTTTTGGTACTAATTAAGGTATTTTGGGGTACTACATAAGCTATTTTGTGGTACCAGATAAAGTAATTTGTGGTACCGAAAAATGTGATTTGTGGTATCATATACTGACTTATGGTATTACATAAGCTATTTGTAGTACTGCATAGGCTATTATGTGGTACTGCATAAGCTATTATGTGATACTAAATAAGATATTTTGTAGTACAAGAAAAAGTAATTTGTGGTACCATATAACGTAATTTGTGGTATCATATACTGATTTATGATATTACATAGCTATCTTGTGGTACTACTTAAGATATTTTGTGGCACTGGATAAGCTATTTTGTGGTACTGCATAAGCTATTATATAGTACTAAATAAGGTATTTTGTGGTACAAGAAAAAGTAATTTGTGGTATTATATATACTAATTTATGGTACTAATTAAGCTATTTTGTAGTACTACGGAAACTTTTTGTGGTACAGGATAAAGTAATTTTTGGCACCAGATAATGTAATTTGTGGTATTATATACTAATTTATGGTATTATATAAGCTATTTTGTGGTACTACTTAAGCTATTGTGTGGTACTGCATAAGCTATTATGTGGTACAAAAAAGGAATTTGTGGTTTTATATATACTAATTTGTGGGACTAATTAAGCTATTTCGTGGTACTACGTAAGCTATTTTGTGATACCAGATAAAGTAATTTGTGGTACCAGATAATGTAATTCGTGGTATAGTATACTGATTTATGGTATTACATAAGCTATTATGGTACTAAATAAGTTATTTAGTGGTACAAGAAAGTAATTTGTAGTATTATATATACTGATATGTTTACAGATATATATGTATATAATGTCATATATTTTGTATAACATGCCATAGATTTGTATATAACTTACATTACCAAGTACCACTTTATCATATATTTAGTATATCTAATAATAATATATATAATTTGATATATTTACAAATATATTTGTAAATAACATGTCATACACTTGTACATAACTAATTTATGATACTACCTAAGCTTTTCTGTGGTACTACGTAAGCTATTATGTGGTACTACGCATGTTATTTTGTGATACCAGATAAATTAATTTGTGGTACCAGATATTGTAATTTGTGCTATCATATATACTGATTTATTGCATTACATAAACTATTTTGTGGTACTACGTATGCTATTTTATTGTACTGCATAAGCTATTTTGTGGTACTACATAAGCTATTTTGTGGTACTAAATAAGCTATTTTGTAGTACAAGAAAAAGTAATTTGTGGTATTATATATACTAATTTGTGGTACTACATAAGCTATTTTGTGGTACTACATAATTTATTTTACTGTACCATACAAAGTAATTTGTGGTATCGAATAATGTAATTTGTAGTATCATATATACCGATTTATAGTACTACACAGAATAAAAAAAGCTACATTCATTACAAACAACAATAACTTTCTGACTATCATTTTTTATATACACAAACGATCGTCTGGTAGCAATAACATAGTTTAACTGACATTCGAAAATCATCCACATTTTCAAATATTTGTTCATCTCCAACATCGAATGACTCCAAGCATCAATAGAGTTACCATGTACAATCATTTGAAATTGAAAAGCAACCGTATCAATCTCGTTCCTTAAAGAAAAGCAACAAAAAATAAATCACAATGAAATAATGTTTAAATGAATTTATTTTTAATGTGCATATACAAACAAAACAGATAGGTAATATCTGAGGATATTCATATCCCTTGGAATCGTTTCATCCTTCCGGATTGCCATCATATCAACAATGTTTACTTTCATTTCGGTAAACAATCGGATCATATTATCCTCATCCTCGTTCAATGTCACATGCAACTTTTGGTGTGGTGCAAGATATTGTAAAATGGTCAAGGATGGATTGATTTAATGACATTTTTTAGTAAGATGCAAATACATCTCAATTAGGCTCGTGCCCTCCTCCATTGTAAAGATAAGCAGCTGTCTATTGTACAAACAACTTCCTAAAAACGCCATCTTAGCTTCAAGATTGACTCAAAAATCTTTACAACAAAAAATATTGAATTAGGCAATAAAAATTCTTTTTCCGAGAAAAACTCCATTATTCAAATCCAAGCATTCAATATTTAACATAGAAATCTTTGATACGATTTCCATCAATTAACAAAGACTATCATTTCACTACCTTTCAATCCTAACCTTCAAATTTAGCAATTATAGGGCAAATAATCCATCAATAAAGTATTAAATGTTAAACTAAAACTAACATGTGAATACAAATTAACAAATCTTGTAATAGACTTATGAATTTTATAACTATCAACAAATGAAGAAGTTATCTATTCAAACTCTAGAATTTTTTTTGATCATGTTATAATTTTCTGAAGTATTTCTACAAATAGTTAATGAGCATAAAAACTTTAATCATTCCATAAAATTTTCTTACATTCGGTATCATTTGTTCAACTAAGTTGGCAATCTATCAATTCAAACTTTATATATATATTTTTTGAAAAAAAAACGTGTAGAATCATGACTGTTACAAGAACTGTATTATAACCACCATATCTACAATTGAAAATAATATGGAGATTTGTGACAGCTATTGGAACAAAAAACACAGGATACCCAGATGAAACAAAAAACGCAGGATACCAAAAACTGTTTCGATTGGGGTTATTTTTTTTGAACAAAATGAGAACATGTCTATCAGTATAATGTGGAGTATATCATACAAAAGTCTATCAGGGACACGATTAGGAGACAAAAATCAAGTAGTCTTGCATTCAAAACAAAGTTTCATACATATTATCGTCTTCATACTGAGCAGCGACCGATACATGGAATGATGAGAATCACTAAGAGATAACTTTTGAAGATAAGGTGGAGGATTTTTGGGGGAAAGATGATAGGATTATGGGGAAGCATTGGGGGAATACTAAAACTCTAGATTTGAGAATCAATCGAGTTTTTTGGGAAAATGTTAAAGTAGCTTTATGTTTATGTTTGTGAAAGGTATAAGCTGTATTTTTTTATGCCTTTGAAGGGTATATAAGACATTTTTCATAGATTAGGGAGCTTAAAGTAAGCTTTTTTATATAAATAGGGTGTGCAGACATTCAAAACATTTGGTAGGGACTGAACAAGAAAGAAACATTGCTTTTGGGGGAATTACCCCAATTAACCGTAGTTTTTATAAATTGAAAAAATTAAATAAATTAAAAAATATACATCACGGGTAGATGTGTTTCTCTAACCAAATTTCGGGTAAAGGAAAAATTAAATAAATTAAACCAGTTGGGATCCGATTACAAAGGTAAAAAGGCACCATCCTATATTGGGAAAAGAAGATTATTAAATCTTACTTATATAATTTTTCATGGTAACAAGGAATAACTACGTGAGCCCTCCTGTAGAGCCAATTTTATGAGCCATGAGGAATGTTTCTTCTATACTTTGTTTGATAACCGGAGTCATGTTCTTTATCACCGGAGACGACACTTTTTGGAGGACTTAAACAAGATATATAAATAGGGCATTTACTCTGAAAAAAAATAGTTTGAGAAAAAATTACTTATTAAACTTTGGTATTGAAGTTTACTCAATTTTTTAAAGCTAGAATGATGAGCATTAATCGATTTTAAGACATTTTTTACCATAAATATATTTTTTGTAATATTTAATTTTGAAATATTTCTTTCTGGAGATACAGTTGTAAATGTTACAGTAAGCAATATTATATATGTTGTAAAACAATTAAGAAAACAATTATTTATTAAAGTTAATATTTCAACTAAGTCATTAGTTTCTACTTTTGCAACTTTTTTTAGCGTTTTGAGCTCCGAAAATAAATCTAAACCATCAATATCAGAATACATATCATGTTTAAGAAAATTTTTATGATCAAGACATATTTTTCTCATATCACAATCAATATAGGAATTTAATATGTTACGACTAAAGAAAAAACCAAATATATCAGTATATTTTGAAAATAATTCACATCTGTGCATGTACTGAAGAGATTGTCTGATCTACCATGTAATAAAACAATCAATTTTGAACAATCCTCTGCAGATTTCAGCTCAACATTTTCATCAAAATTTTCCTTTTCATGAATAGTATGTTTTTTATGGAGTGTTTGTTTTATTTTCATTCTATTGTCACTTGTTTAGATGAATCAAAAATAGAGTTAAAACAACTTTCTCTATAATTTTTGAAATAAGAAATGAATCTCTTTAATTTCTCCATAGGAAGATCTATGGATAGATGAAATTATCATCATAATCCTAGAATCTCATGCTAAATCATTAAGAAATATAGATGAATATACAGAAGCGTATCTGAATCTATAATAGTTGATATTCCTGCAGACCTGAGTACAATAGTCTTCCAGATCTTCACGGTTAGCCTTAGAGTCATTTAATCTTCTATCATGCTCTCTAACCATTGACGTGATACAGTAAAATGACTCAAGCGTGTGACATGGGGACAATGACCCATTATTTATATATATTAGGTTTTCTATTTAAGCCGTCAATCAAAGGTCCATATCATAATAGATGCATATAGCCCTCCTTTATTAACTTTATTCAGATCACTTTATTTTGGTCAAATCTTAAGATAGCCTACAATACATAATTAATTACATATATTGGGCCACATTAGAAATTATATTCCTACAATCTCCCACTTGGGCCACAAATGTTACCTTGTAAAATTGTGTTAAACTTTATGAGCTCAAACTTTTACTATCATTATCAAAAGCATCCTCGAACAATCTCGTCCATCCATTATACATATATAGGATCAAAGGAACCTTCGTTACATTTACTGTAACTAGATCCATCAATGGTCACGTATATCCATATAATCAAATGACATATTAAAAATGGATGTGTAGAATCGAAATTACATGTAATGTGATCTCAACATGTCTATTTCCAACTGGTCCTAATGACTCAAAAGTGTCATACAACAGACTTTCAATCAAATGCAAAACCGCAAACCGAATGCTAAACCGCAATAAAAGTCATCACTTTGTTTCAGAGTAATCGAACATTAATCCTTAGTCTGTACATAACTTTAATCATGTCAAATGAGCCAATACTCAAACTAGATACAAACTTCCACTATACATTCATATTATCTATATAGACAACACTCATGTCTGTCACATGCCCTTAAAACATCTTGGGTGGCAAACCCTTGGCAAACAGATCCGTCATTATGGAGCTTGTGCTAACATGCTGAATTAACACATGACTACTTTGAACTTTTTCCTTCACAACTAGAAACTACATGTCAATATGGTTTGACTTCGACAAGCTTTGGTTGTTCTTTGAATATAACTTAGTTGATTTATTATCACAATGGTTTCTCAAATTAGAGATCAAGCCAAGTTATACAATTCCATTGTTTTTTTCAGAGTCCAAATATCTGACAATCTCCAAGTGTCAGATCCTCGATATGTGAGGAGATCCTTGATACGTAAGCATTGCATTCTAAGTTCTCTTTAGATACTACATAACTCTCTTAATGTTCCAATATATGGTTTCTTAAATATTTGTCCAACATTTCAACAATGTACGCAATATCAAGACCCGTAAAAATTTGTGCATACGTTAGAGCAAACTGAATTTGTTACCCTTAGCAACAATCATATCCCTTGGTGCACAGCTACTCATGTCATCTCTACTTAGCACTTTATCAATACAAGCCTATATCGGTGCTAGTAGAATGACAGCTATATAAAGCACCAGAATAACAAATTTGCACCCACTAAGCTTGACATATGCGCATTGATCAACGATGTTCTCCATAAACCGAACGAGATTATTACATGATCAAATTAATGATACAATTGACGGGATACCAACATTAAACCATAAATGGATTTCATCTTGCATACAAGGTGCTTCGAATCTTTGGATTCAAAGTTCTCCTGTTGCACCATGTATATAGTTTCACTAATTTTGCCATTAAGAAACGTTGTCTTAATGTTCATTAATGCAGCTCCAAATCATAATAAGCCACACGTATCATGACGGTTTTAAAAGAGCCTTTCCTCAAAAAACGACAAGAAATTCTCTTTATTATCAATGCCTTTCTTTCGAGTAAAATCTATAGTGAATAAGAGTGCATTATACCTTTCAGCATTTCCTTTTGAATCCTTTGGCCTTAAAATGCTCATTTACAACCAATCGGTTTCACACCTTTAGGCAATATGACCATGTCCCAATACTGTTGTCCTTTGTTGATTTCATCTCATTCTTTATGACTTCAATTCACTTTTCAGTATTCGAACATTATTTGACTTGACTAAATGATGTCGGATCATCTTGCAAGCCCATGTCAAACTCATGTTCTTCGAGATACACAACACGATCATCTGAATTTGTGTTTCTTATTTCTCTAGTAGACCTTCTTAATGTCACTTTTACTAGAGGTTGTTAATAAAATTGCTCGTCATGAGCATGTGGCAAATCATGTGTGTCAACAAGTTGTTGGTTCTCCGGATTTGCATGTAAACCAAAATCAAGAATGGATACCCGAACATTTTTAAATGCAACAATATGAACATTAATATATTCCCCTTTAGAGTTGACTTTCACTATTTACTTTCTCCCACTAAAGTCAACATGCCGATAACTTGGCATTCCTCATTTTGAAAAATAATCTACTCGATGGATCATAAAACTTAAAGCCCATTGACTTTTCTAAGTATCCATCTAAGAAACATATGACGATCCTTAAATCCAGTTTTGTTTCATTAGGCTTATAAGGAAAACTTAGCTAGGCAATCTCAGACATACAAATATCAAATGTTAGGTTCTTGGTTGTCCACATCTCGTACGGATTCTAGTCACTGCTTTACTTAAAACTCAATGCAGTGTATAAACTGTCATTTTAATGGTTGTGACTTATTAATAGTTAATTTGTCTTGAATGTCATAGTTATTTGCATTCATACTTTCGTTGTCATTTGAGTCATTGGTGTCCAATAATAAAGTTTATCAATCAAAGAACCATTACTGGTCATATTTGGATCTTGGAAAATCCTGAAAGTTACCAAATGAGCAAAGGAAACCTGATTGTTCAAGCACGAAACTTAAATCAAATTCCATCCAATCATTGTTATATAAGTGTTTTCAAAATCCAAATGAAAACCATATTCTAAGTAAATCTTAAAGAACACCAATAAAATCAACAATAGTATCACTGTCATTTCTGAAATATATGTACCTTTCACCATCAACTGACAACTAGTTCATTAGATAACTTTGCATACTGAACTAATGTTAGTAGTTGCAACCAAATTTACCCACCAAATTTAAATGGCATTAAAGCTAAATTAACTTTTAAACAAACAAAGTTAAGAAGCACATATTTCTTTACACACTCATTGATTTATTTGGGACAATCCTTATTCACATGCTCATTAAACTTATTTCAAAAGAACCAATATGTCACCTTATCTTGTTTCGGTTGCGCCTTATGGTGTGAATTCACAAAAGACTACAGTTTTTCTTTTCCTTATTGATCCTTTTTCCTTTTTCTAATGATGCCCTTATTTCAGTCATTTCTTATTTCAAGCCCTCGTCCTACTATGTATTGTGCATATTCATTCAAATCCCAATTGTCATTTGGGTATTACAACTTTATTTGAATGGATAAATTGAACAGACGAAGAGATCAATACTAAATGCATGAGTATGTCTTTCGACAAATTTAGTATGAATGCTTTATTCGAGTCACAAGATTGGACATTTCCATAATGTACTCCCTGACGTTCCATTTCCCCTTCTACCATATTGAGATAAGCTTCATCAAAATAGTTTTTGTCTCAACCATTTCGTTTTGCAGAAAAAACGATATGCTATTTCGGCAAAGAACTTATTGACATCAGAAAATGCATCCCTTGTGGTATCCGAAATCAAAGTGTTTCATAATCATCATACTCATGCAATTTGATCGCTCCCACTTTTTCAAAATACTCCTTTGATCAGCATAACCTTCACTGATCAAAGGTGCGGTATGATCTTCCTTTAGCACATAGTCCAAAATCACATAACTGACCAATATCATAACACACTCTTACATTTCTTGAACTTGTAACATCAAGTATTGAAATGTTGTTAACATTGACAGATATAAAAGATGTTGCATCAAAATATAATAAATGCTCACATAAATCATAATCTATGCGTATATTTAAATAAATCATAAATTAATACACATGTAGGTATGGGCCCAAAATAAGATGCCTAGCACAACATTGATATTTTGTCTTTGGATATAGAAAACAACTTGTAAGTGGTATTCTTGGTGTAGTAATCAAATACTGACAATAAATTTCTATCCAACAATAAGTCTACCTTTGGGCCAACTTTTTATTCACACAAAAACCTTTTAATTGTCACACATTTATTACCACATATGCCTAAGTAATCTGGCCAAATATTAATCTTCCTTTACTTACGTACACACAAGTATCTCAAATACCGTGTTTACAATCTAGCCAAAAAATAATCTTACTTTGGGTCGATTATTTTTCACATAGAACTGCACATCATAGCGTGTCTACAATATGGCAAAAAAATAACATTCCTTTAGGCCAATTATTTTTCTCATAGATTTAAGCACACCATAATACTAAATATCGTGTTTATAATATGGCCAAAAAATAACATTCATTTGGGCTGATTATTTTTCGCATAGAAACACACTATAATGCCAAATATCGTGTCTATAATCTGGCCAAAATATAATCTTTCTCTGGGCCGATTATTTTTCGCATAGATTTAAACACAATATAATGTCAAATATTGTTTCTACGATCTGGCCAAAAATAACCTTCCTTTAGCCCGGTTATTTTTAGTATAGTCTTAAACATAATTTAAAAGCAAATATTATGTTTACAGTCTGGCAAAAAATAATCTTTAGTTGGGCCGGTTATTTCCGCATAGAATTAAATACTAATTATTTATACATAGGGTGCGCTTGGTTGCTGTGATAGGATAAGTGATTGATAGATTAAAAAGGGGATAATGGGTTGATAAATAAACTAATGGATAAACTATATTGTGTTTGGTTCGTATGATTAGTAAATTATGATAAGTAATATTGTGTTTGGTGTAGTTGATAATATGTGGTAAAGATTAATTTTATTTGTAAAATGACAAAACTACCCTTGAATAGGTTTTGCACTTATTTTTATTATTTTATTTTAATTAAATTTTAGTTAATCAAATTAAATTTAATTATTAATAAAATATTATAATGAATTAAATAGTATGTATAAAATATTGAAAATATTATAATAAATAATATAAAATTAATTTGAACTTTTAAGTTAATCTCAAATTATAATGAATACATGTTAATCAAATTAAATTTATTTCGGACCAATTCAATCTGAAAATATACCCGAGCATTATCCAAATATGAAAAATATAAAAACTTGCTATAACATTTTCTAAACAAGTCTCACTGCAACATTAAAATCGGTGATTGGTGATTATGAGTACATTGGATAATGACTCATTGAATTATTACGAAATGATCAATTAATTAGTCTCTGTAAAATGGTATGACTTTGTCGTCCAAGGTATTTAATATCTAATTGATCGTAATTAACAAAACAAATACGTATGAACACCCTATCAACAAAACATTATGAACAGAGTAAATACCACTAAGAACACCGGAAAGCATCACACTGTGTACAAAATAATAAGGTCCAAATACTCTTTCATATCATATAATTTACACATCCATAGTTGCAAACACATATTTCAGTAGGTAAGTCAAAACATATCTAAAAAACATTGCAGATTTTTCAAGATCGGGCAACTAAAAGCAATAACATTCGAAAGTTGTGAAAAAGTGAATTAACTAAAACCTTACCTCATATTCAGATTTTGGTGGAGTTGACAGTGATACTGTGCGACTTCAACCTTTGCACATTACATAACTCTGTTACTTTATCATAACTGGTGCACGAAAATTATTAACAATAACTGGTGCACCAAAGATTGAAAATCAGTAACTAATGCACGAAAAATCAGTAATTGATGTACGAAAATTAAAATCAGCTACTGATGCACGAAATTAAAAATCAGTAATAAATGCACGAAAATTAAAATCAGTCAGTGATGCACGAAATATAGAAAAAGTATGTGATGCACGAATCATAATCGCAATTGGGTGATGCACGAACCATACAATTAAGTAAGTGATGCACGAACAATTTAATTTCGTGCACCAGTTTGTTTTTTGCAAATTTCGTGCATCAGTTAATTAACACAAAGTTCGTGCACCAGTGTTGTATTTTCGTGCATCAGTGTTATATTTTCGTGCACCAATGTTATATTTTCGTGCACCAGTTACTTTTTATAATTTTAGTGCACTAGTTACTTTTTATGATTTTCGTGCACCAGTTATTTTTACGATTTTCATGCACCAAGGTTATATTTTCTTGCACCAGTTACTTTTTTATCATTCTCGTGCACCATGTACTTTTTATGATTTCGTGCACCAATGTTATATTTTCGTGCACCAGCTACATTTTATGATTTTCGTGCACCAATTACTTTTTTTTATTTTCGTGCACCAATTTTATATTTTCGTGCACCAGTTACTTTTTATAATTTTCGTGCACCGATTATTTAAATTGGCATGGTGGAGTGTATTTAAAAAATTAATTAATTTCAAAATATCGAAAAATACCAACATAAACATTTCATCTTGCAATACTCGAATAAATAAACCTCAAGATTCCTAAACTAAATTTTTTTAATAAATAATTAAAATTAGCAATTACAATGTTTCAGGGAAAAAAAGGACGGAAATGCAAAGATTAGTTAGGCTTATCATTATTGTTTTGTTCTTCTGGAAAGTGGTGGAAACGACGAAGGGTATTCATGTAAATTAGCATAATATCACGGGAACTGTGCAAAAATGATAATACATCATGCCAATTTAATGTGATAATTTATCAACAAATTTTACTGAAATAATATCTACAGTGTCGGGCCCATTAACAGTATCCTAATATCACAAAATAAATAAATTTGAATGACAGTAATTAGTGATAAATAATTCAATTTAAATATAGGATACTAATGCAACCCAAGAATTTCAAATCAGGAAACTTTAATTTACTTAGAGCCAACAGAAGATATAACTGAATAATCAATTTAACTAAAATCGTTATGTAAGAAATAAATATTTATGCCAAATAATTATTCATCACAAATTATTTTATCAAAATAGTCATAGACGATAAAATATTGAATAATCCCCAAATTAGTTTAGTCATGCAACTAAAATTTTGAAATATCAAAATCCAGAAATTCAGAATCTAGAAACCAAACATGCCCTTAATTTTCGAAAATCAAAATTATGAAAATTAGACCAAACAGTCCCTTAAATTTTGAAACTCAAATTTCTGAAAGTGGAGAACCAAACAAACCCTTAAATCAAATAACAATAATTGCACAAAATCCCCAAATTAGGAAACCCTAATTCCAAATCAAACCTAACCCTAAACACCACCATGCCACCGCCTCCTATCCGGACAACCATCATCGCCAACGATACCACCCAGGCGTAGCACACCAATGCACACAACCTCCCTGATGTTGTCGCCTTCGGATCGACAAGAATGGGCCGCAATCAGCCAATATGATCAAATCGTGAAAAACGTTCAATCGTGATTTTCCGGCAAGATCCGACATAATCTGTCCTCAACATCGTCGAAAACGCTATCAAGCCATGGTCTTTTCCTTAATCGACATTGGCTATCAAGAAAGCACCCTAGATGGCATCCAAAACAGGGTCAAATCCTGATTTACAGGCCAATATGCGGTGGATCCCGGCGTCCAGCGGTCCCTACATGGTCGTCCCGTCATGGGTTTGCTTTACACCATCGAAGATCGGCCGTGAATCATCGATTGTACCTTATTTCGGCAGTCACAAAATAGGTTCCAACTTCGATTTTCCCCAAATTTTCTTTCCCCTCGATTAATTTCAGGAATCGAACCCAGATTAAGAAATATCAATATAAGGTGTATTCAATCTAGACTTTTATTGACTTTTAATGACTTTTTTAAATGATTGACTTTTATGGAGTTGATAGATTTCTATTGACTTTTGTAGAATTCTATGGAGTTATAAAAAGATTTGTATAGAGTCTCGTAGACTTTTTCAATAGATTTTTATGGACTTTATCGACTTTTAGTGATTTTTTAAATGATGGACTTTTATGAAATTGATAGATTTATAATAATTTTTATAGAATTATATGAAATTATCAAAAGAATTTTATAGACTCTATAGATTTTATAACTTATAAGTGATTTCTTTGAACTAACGATTGAATATAAATAACTTCTTCAACATATAATTTTTTTTACTATTAATGTAAACACATTTTACTTATTTAACAGTAAAAAAATGTGAAAAATACATATTTAATTCTTTTGCATAGCAAATATTGAACAACTTTTTTGCATCTTCAAGATGACGATAGTTAATGTTGCTATATAATTGTAATCTATCATTTTGTGTAATAAAATAAAAGTTTTCTATTAAATAACTGTTAGGATCGGTCCGGAGTGTTTAGAGGGGGGTGAATGAACACTCCTATTAAAAATAATCCTTTGTGATTTCTTTCGGATTAGAAAGAAATCTGTTTCTTAATCAACTTTTCTGCAGAACAGACCACTGAATAATTTAGTGCGGAACGGTCTGTTCTTAGGCTAGTAAGAACGGCTCGATGGCTTGAAAAGTATAACATGTTGCATCCTTATATAGTTGTATGTACCAACAACATTATTTTCCTTTATGTGCAACTCTTGACTATGCTCAAACTAGAGTACGCTACAGTCTTATTCTTTTGGGCACTTGCCATTCTGGTTCATGCTTTCGGCGACTGTCAGGTAAGCTCGTCTTTGTCTTCTTACCTTTTATGGTAATCTTCAGTCCTTGGTCTTTTTCGGCATTAATTGCAACAATAAATGCTTCAATAAATAGCCGTTAATGATTCGGACTGAAGAGCAAATCTAATTCAGTCTTGTCTGCTCTGATCTGATAATAATTGAGCTGTTCTGAAGCTTCGATCTGGTCAGGCTGATGTTCATCGATCTGTTCTGATTTGCGATATACCATTTCAGCTTGATCTGCTTTGAGCGATCGATCTGGTCAGTCTGAGTTCTATCGATCCGTTCTGATTTGTTTTGTCATCTTTAAAATCCGGAACTAACAATAACATTTTATAAACTTAAATTTTTTTTTGATGATAGTTGACTATTAAAAATTCTTAAAAAATACTTTTTACATTAAGCATGATTATCTTTATAAATATCTTTTGTTTTAGAAAAATATTTATTATAATTGTCTATAGATATAGACCCATACAATCGTTTTAAAAATCTATCATCTAATATAAAATTGAGCACATTAACTTGCTATTTTATCAAAATACTTGTGTAAATATTAGTATTATATTGGATAAAAAATAAGATGTGAAAAAAATAATAATTGAAGAAAGAGCCACACATTAGAAATTAAAGAAATGGTACATGTAGAAAACAGGGGAGGAAAAGCCAATGGGGATATGGTCGTGTCGGAAATGAAAATAGCAAAGAGTAAAGAGAGATGATGGTAATTAGGAATTAAAAGTCATTCCAAATCTTTACTAGGAGTGGTGGAGAATTTTTAACTTTTTGGGATGTACATGGGGCATCAAAGTTTGTACCTAAAGATTTCAACAGAAGTCATTAAAAGTCTATGAGATTTTGGATACCTATAGACTTTTATGGAGTTTTAAAAATTCAAGTTTGAATACCACCTGACTTTTTAAAACTCTACAAAAGTCTGTCTTGAATACCATTAGACTTTTGTAGAGTATATAAAAGTCTGGATTGAATACCTCTAGACTTTTAAACTCCATAAAAGTCATTAAAAGTCAATAAAAGTCTATAACCAATACACCCCCCTAAATTATATTAAATAATCCATGAATTAAATCCAACTTTCATGAAAATTTATTAACAAAATAAATTCTCAATGATTCAACATTAGCTGCTTTGATACCATTTGTTGGAATAACTTTATAGATAAAAAATATCATCTTAATCTCTGAATCTCATGCTAATCATTAAGGAATTTAGATGAATAGCGTACATGAATCCATAATAGTTGACATTCCTCCAGATTTGAGTTCAATAGTCTTCCAGATCTTCACGATTAGCTTTTAGAGTTTTTTAATCTTCTCTCACACTCTCTAACCATTGACGTGATACAGTTAGAATGACTCAATCGTGTGACCTGGGGACCATACCTTATTTATATGTTAGAATTCCTATTAAGCTCATCAATCAAATAGAAAGCTCAGTTGTCTCTACAAATTAAAGATACATACCATATTAGATACTTATAGCCCACCTTTATTAACTTTATTCAGATCATTTTATTTTTGCTAAATCTTAAGATAGCCTACAATACACAATTAAATATATATATAGTCCCACATTAGAAATTTTATTCCAATAATTGGGAGCCTTAGTAAAATTGAGGGCCTTAAACAAATATGTTAGTTGTTTTAGGTGTTAACCTGCCCTGTCTATCACCGTGTGTGGGAAAAATAGAATTATGGTCCAGATTAATACCTCTTCTCAACAAGTTTGATTTAATCAAAATCTTATTTTCAAGTAGTTTTCACACGAAACCAGAAACTTTCCTTGGGATCAACGGCGACTAGACTGACTTGAGTGCACTCTCCTCAGCTACAAGCTACACGCCTCCACTAGTTTTAGCCGGAAAGTAGGCTGATTTGGTAGTGTACAACCCATCTTTCTCCAGTTTCCATAGCCAAATAACTTCAGCTCCTAGAACCCAATTGGACCTGTCAAAAACATCAACAAGATTACATAGCATAGTTGTCTTCGTAAGTGAATATCACTCGCCTTCACTCCCAATTCCACACTCAATCTCCCTCAACCCACGAAACCCCTATTAGAAACAAGGCAATCACCCTCCCTGTCCAAGTTGTATAACCTATTGAATTTAACAGAAATTTCCCACTCCACCCCACCCCACCCCACCTCACCTCACCTAACCTAAGTATCAACCCAAAGTCTAGTTGACGAAATTTATACTTTTTTGCCTTATTACCTCCTTCAAATTGATTTTTCATATATTTGTGCTCTATATTTTTGGAACATGCCAAACTCAAATTGGAAAACGGATTCATTAGAATTCTTTATGAAGAGAAGTTTGATCAACACATCGGATCAATGGGAAAGTGTGAGGGCCCGATCCTAATGTGGTGTTTAATAAACACATAATGATTATTTGCGTAAACATCGGAAGATTTATTTCAAATATCTTGTCAAACGGACCTAATTTTTTTCGCTTTAGGTGATACATATATACTGATACTGAAAATATATGATTCCAGTTTCCAATTTAACATGTTGATCGTAACATAATACCAAGTATAAATCAATCAGTAGTAGCATAATTAAAATACAGATACTCGGGGCATACCCCGGTAATTTAAAACATAAGTCAAAATACTCTAACAACTACTGAGACTCAAAACATAAAACAGAACCTGAGCTCGCTCTCAAGGAGCTCCGGTATTCATCGATGCTTAACCCCGAGCATCCGCAGTACTTCTACCTGTACCACCTGTCACAGCCCCCCGCGAAGGGGGTCAGAACCCAGTACGAGAAATAAATAGAATCACGTCAAGAATGACAAAGTATCATGCAATGCATACCATGTTGTATAATTTTGATGTATTTTGCATTGATTAAAAATAAGGTGTTGTGATCCGGAACACCTCAATTCGAATTCTTCGCTTTTAATCGCCCGGGTTTGCTTAATCATTAATAAACCGAATTAATCATAATTACATAGCAATGGGCCTTACACTTCTTCCCCTCCTAAAATGATTTCGTCCTCGAAATCTGAATCAACTTCTCTATGATTCCACAAAGTTTCAAAATATCGAGGTAACATCATACATCACTTAGCAAATCATATCGATCATCGTAAAGGTAATATTTTCAGATTTACCCGATTCTCAACTCGAAGTCTACCGATATATTTTTCTTTAGCGTTGCAAATCTGCTCCCTTAAGCCAATTTCAATTGTTTTTGCAGAAAATTTATCGTTCCTGACATTTTCTCAACAATCTCAAGTTATGCCAAAAATTCCTTATCAATTTTCTATCATCGTATCAGCGATCGGTAATTCTGGCTCTACAAAACCTGAACCGATGCCATCCCGAAAGTTGTCTGAAACTTAAATTGAAGGAGAATTCCACTGGTGAATAGTGATTTCTGTCAATCTCACTAAATTCATCACCATTAATCGAGACATAACTTCCAAAGTTTGGATAATTCTTTATGTTTGTCCACCAGTATGGGTATGCTAAGCAATACTCATTGCTAACTTAGTACCCATGACATTCTGAAAATAGTTTTCGAATTATGATATTATCCTTGGATCTCAATCAGATACAGTTGTTACAGAATAGTCACTGTAACTAAACCACATTATCCACATCTTAAATACATCATTTTCTCATAGACATATAGACTATCATATAAAATCAATATCTTGTATTGAATAGTCAATCAATTTCGATTCAACTTGTTTCACAATCTCTGTTTGATCTAAACAATTTGAGTTATAAAACTCAAAGCTAGAAATTTCCCAAATTCATTGTGTTACTTACAAATTATGTAGTATCCCATTAGGTCTCGTATTCTTTTTTCTTGACCTGCTGGCATGTCAAACAATTTGCCACAAATTCTAAAATTTCTTTCTTCGTACCATTCCATCAGAAATAAGATCTCAAGAATGATACATCTCATCATTCCCAGAATAACACTATCATCTATAGTGTGCTTTCTACAGTAATACTTCTTTCGAATCGGTAGGAGTCAATGATATTTAATGATTGTTTAATCGTAACCCACCACTGAATGGCTTCCTATGTTGATGAGACAGGACCAATTTCTTCAATCAATATTTCTATGGTCTGTTTTTTTCGAGTCTTTCTAATCTTCGAAATCTGAGGTGATCAAATTGCAAAGCATATATTGATGCTATCATTGCACCTTGCACTTTTTGGTTCAGTGCATCTGCTACTAGTTTCATTTTTTTTTATTGATATTGACTACCAAAGTCAAATTCAATAATAAATCTAGTCATCGCTTCTATCTCAAGTTCAACTCTGACTGAATAGTAGATATTTTAAACTCCCAAAATCAGAGTCCACCAGATATGTTGCCACATCTTCAAGGCAAAAATAATGGCTGCAAACTCAATTTCATGAACAAGATATCATAATTCTTTCAACTTCAACCATCTTAAGGCATATGCATTCATCTCCTCATGATGCATCAGAACATATCTCATATCTTTGACAATTTGCACAAACTACATATTCCCCTGACCAGTTCAACAAAATCAAGACTGGGGCTGTAGTTCACTTCCATTTCAGTTATGAAAACCGCTTTCACATTCATCTGACCGAAACGAAACTCAAATTTCTTCTTGGTCAATTGGTCATCCTTCCATAAAGCCTGTAATGCCTGGCAAAACTCATAGCACCTTGTATCTTGAGTACACTGGTTGATATTGGCCAAATTTGTACTACCTTTACTTTACTGGGATCAACAAGTATCCGGTGAGCTGATATCACCGATCCCAAAACAACACTCGATTCAACCAAGATTTACATTTCGTTAATTTTGTATACGATTTGAGCTTCACGGAGCATCTGAAGAACCAATCGTAGATGTTCTGTGTGATTTCTTCTGGATCTCGAATACACTAGTATACCACTGATGAATATTATTACACTTCCGCCCAAACAGTTACGGAATACTTTATTCATCAAATTCATAACTCTACTGGTATAGTTGTCGGACCACACGACATTACCAAAAATTCAAAATGCCTATATTTATTTGGTTTGACCAATTCCTTAGAGAACATTTTCTCTTATGACTCAAACTGATGGTAACTAGATTTAAAATCATTCTTCTTATACTTCAAGTTTCTTACAATTGATCATTTACTTCTCGATCTTAGGCAGTGGGTATTTATTCTTGACAATAGCCCGATTCAACTACCTTTAGTTGATACACGTCATCATAATATCATCTTTCTTCTTCACGTACTGATGTTTCACGTACTGATGTTTCCTCAAGTGACATACTCAGACATATGTATTCTTATCAAGGAGATTCTACAACTATTCTTTTGTACCTGTCAACTTTGCTGATGACATTCCGAACAGTACATTCGATATCGAATCTATTCCTTGGCATCAACGAATAGTTAAAATCGATTCCTTTCTCCAGTGAAAATTCTTTTATTTCTTCAGGAAAATCTTGGTAAGTTTTCTTACCATTAAGATATCAGTCAATCTCGACTCTTCTTGATGAGTATCAACTATTTATTATCAAATATCCTTCATTTCCAAATATCGCAACAGCAATATTTTCATAGCTGATACTATCGGTATCTTAGCTTACTATTCGTGGCTATAAACATTTCCTTTGGAGCCACAAAAAGGTTAAAAACATTTATTATACCCTGAAATCAACTTACAATATCTCGAAATTTATCAGAGTATCCATACCCTTGATACAATCAAAGCCATATATCGGCAACACCATTAAATTCAAATCCACAACACTATCATTAAACTGTCAGCTACAGTTCACTATTACAAGTGTTGATAGTATAATTAGCACTGCTGATTTATTTTCCAAATCATAATAACCAATGCACATTTGAGGCAATGTATGAAAACAATGCTTTTTGTCTCAATTACACTTGTGCAGTGCGATCAAATACATGACATGTATCTGCTATCACGAGTACTGAAGTATCTCTAATCTTATCCTCTGTCAATGTATACTTTCTAATCTGCAGGTAATTAACTGCTGCTAGAACTGAGTGGTCGAAAAGAACAACCACTCTGATATATACCCCTAGCTCGGGGTATCTGTTGTTATGGTTGCATTTGTTCCTGAGCACGTAAGCTCTGACTTACCACCATCAATATCAGTTCATATTATTCTTTCAAATGGATCAGTAGATATTTACATCCACCATGACCTCAAAAAACTTGGTATTCTACAATCTCATAGTACCTCTAGAATTACTAGAGCTGGATAAATTGGAGTGATACTTCTGAAACTTTTCTAGGACTACTGAGATTATCCCAATGATAGTCCACTTCATTAATCTTTAATCCAGTTTTAACTACTTCGCACCACATCGGTGTCTTATTCTTCAGCCGACACACTTCTAATTCTCATCTCTTCGCTAGTGAATAGCTATCGAGATTAAGCAGATATTTCCATTTCTCAAGTCCACGATAATCAATTATAATTTTCCATGTCATCAACATGGCCTTCTCGTAAACATCTTTTCCCGTAACAAAAGAGGAAAACTCATCTTTCATCACTACCATTACTCTAGATATTATCATCTAAAAGAGTTCATATTGTAGTTTATGTTCATAGTTTGGACACAAAAACTGGAACTGAATTTCGACAGTCCTCAATCAAACCAATTCTCGTTGTTTCTCACAACAACTATACTCGATCCTTCAATTGAAATATCGTTAATTTCAATATCCTCAAGTTTTAAATTATCATATTGGCGTACACAGGTTTTGACGTAAACTCATACGTATAACCTTGGTCATTCAGACTCAAAATCCTGATGTTAATCAACAAAATGCATTTAAATAGTTTTGTCATCCCATTAATCACAAGGATAAGTCAAACACTAACTGTTCATCATAAAATCAAAACATCATATACAATCTCAAGTCAGAGATGTTCTCATCACTTATTCTACATCATCATCCGGTCAGCAACTATCAGTGCTAACAAATAAATTTTTCAAATTCTCTAGCTTGTATGCAACTCAGCATTCAAATTTTCTAGATTCTATGCAACTCAGCATTCAAATTCTCTAGATTATATGCAAATCAACATATTAAAATATTCAGAGATATGCCATCTCGCTATCCTTGCGCTTAATAATCCATTACATGTCTAACATTTCATTATCTAACATGTAATCATAGTAGGCAAGTGTAAGGAATCCAACACACAAGTGCGCAGCGGAATTAAAACAATGGATTCCTAACCGAGGACCTATACAAAGTATTCATATCGGAATGCTAAGGAGTCTTACCCTTGTAGCGTGTTTGATGCAGAAGCGATGTCAAACCACGAGTCACGAGCAAAACCTCCAAGATCTTGCCTCTATGGTATCCACACGATCAAATCGAAAAAGGGGATTTAAGAACAAGTTGCTAGACTCGTTCTTAAACCGGAACAAAACTCACGGTTCAAAACAGATCAACGGCAGCCGATCAAATCTCGATTCACGGCGGCGCGGCGGCGTGAGGTGGGAGAATGAGCGGCGGCCGAGAGCTCTCAAGTGGAGGCTATTAGGTTTTGTGATGATAAGATTAATCCTTGTATCAAACCTTGTTAGCATTAATTATATGATTTATTTAAAGGTTCAAGACTTTCTTAAAGCCTCATGGGCCCAAACCCATGATTTAATTAAATCCTTATATTCATGTAATTAAGACTCTTCTTAATTAATTAATCATCCAATGAATTTAATTCCCTTTATCGATTTAATCTTTTGTGCGACCCGATAGGATCTTGCAATGTTGGCAGTGACATAAAATCTCATTTTATGTCACAAGCAATGAGCGGTATCTAGCAACACATCAAGACTACCCAAATTACAAGAATGTCATTGACTCGACATAACCTAAGAACTCGTGATAATGTTAACCATGTAACTTAATCCCTTTGTCCATGTGTTTAGATTGAACATGAGTCATGGAATAGTCATACTCATATATTCAATCTTTTATTTCTTGTCCCCAAGTAGAACTAGAATAAACGAATAAGCTCGATATCACATATCGACTCATTCGAGCATGACCATGCATTTTAGTCTTACTTGATCAAGGGCCCAAACACTTCTCCTGTTATATAGGAGGGACAAATCCTATCTTGATCAATCAACATCCCTCTACATAATTCGTAGTGTATCCAATATTTGCCTTTATAATTTACCCTGTTACATGTAACGTTTGACAATATCAAGATACATAACTCCTTATGTTGGGATCTCTGATGATTTCAAGTCGTAAGGATTACATACATTATTATCACTATGAGAATTGCTTATGACACTCATATAACTATCCATGTAGCATTCTCATGGTGGGTCTGTCCAGTACATCGTTCTCTAACATGTACCCATGTGTTGATTTGATATCTCATATCTGTGAACAATTCATCAATCAAAACATACTAGTCTCAATGCATTATCATTATCCCGATTCATGATAATACTTGACTAGGGACAATCTTTAAGAACAATACATTATTATCCTAAGGACATTAACTTATATATCAATTCATATTGCACAGATATTTGAATAAGATATAATAATGATTTGCTATTAATAAAATCATAATACATTGTATGTCATAAACAATCATCTAATGACTTGCCTTAGGGTATATCCCAACAAATCTCCCACTTGCACTAAGACCAATCAGACATATACTTAATGCCTAGAGATCTAGTATGACGATCATGCTTCTGCTGTGACAGTGGCTTCGTCAATGGGTCAGATACATTATCATCTGTTGGCACTTTGCATATTTTAACATCTCCTCTTTCAACGATTTCTCGAATGAAATGAAAGAGCTGAAGTATGTGCTTGGATCTTTGGTGAGATCTAGGTTCCTTAGCCAATGCGATGGCTCCATTGTTGTCACAATAGAGTTCTATCGGATCTAGTATGCTAGGCATCACCCCAAGTTCAGAAATGAACTTCTTGATCCAAACAGCTTCCTTTGTTGCATCTGAGGCAGCAATATACTCAGCTTCAGTTGTAGAATCAGCTACTGTCTCTTGCTTTGAACTCTTCCAGCTCACAGCACCTCCATTTAGGCAAAACACATATCCTGATTGCGAGCGGAAATCATTTTTGTCGGTTTGGAAGCTTGCATCAGTGTAACCTATTACATTGAGCTCTTCCTCACCTCCATAAATCAAGAATGTATCCTTAGTTCTTCTCAAGTACTTCAGGATGTTCTTGACTGCAATCCAATGACATTCACCTAGATCAACTTGATATCTGCTCGTCATGCTCAAAGCATACGAGACATCGGGACGAGTACATATCATGGCATACATGATAGATCCAATAGCTGACGCATATGGAATCTTACTCATGTGTTGTCTCTCATCTGGTGTTGACGGACACTGATCCTTCGAGAGATGTATCCCATGTGTCATAGGCATGAATCCTTTCTTTGATTCTTGCATGCTAAACCGTTTTAGCACTTTGTCTATGTATGTACTTTGACTTAGGCCAAGTAATCTTCTTGATCTATCTCTATAGATCTTGATACCTAATACATAGGTGGCTTCACCCAAGTCTTTCATAGAAAAGCAATTCCCTAGCCAAATCTTTACAGATTGTAAGGCAGGGATATCATTCCCAATTAGAAGTATGTCATCTACATACAATATTAGGAAGATAATTATGCTCCACTGACCTTCTTGTAGACATAAAGTTCATCTACGTTTTTGATGAAACCAAACTCTTTGACTGCATCATCAAAACAAAGATTGCAACTCCGAGAAGCTTGCTTCAATCCATAAATGGATCGTTGTAGCTTGCATATCTTTCCAGCATCATTTGGATCGACAAAACCCTCGGGCTGTGTCATGTACACATCCTCAAGCAGATTTCCATTAAGGAAAGCTGTTTTGACATCCTGCCAGATTTCATAATCATGAAATGCAGCTATTGCAAGTAAGATCCTAATGGATTTAACCATGGCAACTGGCGAAAAGGTTTCATCATAGTCAATATCATGAATTTGTTTGAAGCCTTTAGCAACCAGTCGACCTTTATAGGTTTGTACATTACCATCCATGTCGGTCTTTTTCTTGAAAATCCATTTGCACCCTATGGGTCTCACCCCTTCAGGTGGGTCAACCAAAGTCCATACTTGGTTTGCATACATGGATTCCATCTCAGATTTCATGGCCTCTTGCCATTTCTCATAATCAGTGCCCATTATAGCTTCTTGATAAGATGACGGCTCATCCTCATCAATAAGTAGTAAGTCACCTTGTTGAGTCACAAGAAATCCATATCTCTGTGGCTCCCCGGTGTTCTCTTACAGACCTACGCTGGGCTTGTGTCTCTTGAGCAGGCACTTCATCCACAACAACTTTGGTGACTGCTTTGTTTCCATCTCAATATCATGTTCAGTGTTTTCTTGTGGTTGAACTTCACTAAGTTCTATATGTCTCCCACTGGTTTTTCTAGAAATAAATTCTCTTTCAAGAAAGACACCAGTCCGAGCAACAACCACTTTGTTCTCGGTGGGATAATAGAAATAGTATCCTTTCGTTTCCTTAGGATACCCCACAAATAAACACTTATCAGATTTGGGTCCAAGTTTGTTAGAGGCGTGACGTCTCACGAAAGCCTCACAACCCCAAATCTTCATAAAAGACATACTAGGACGTTTCCCAGTCCATATCTCATATGGTGTCTTTTCCACTGATTTAGATGGAACACGGTTCAGTATGAAGATTGCTGTTTCTAAAGCATTTCCCCAAAAGGATATCGGAAGATCTGCATGACTCATCATTGATCGAACCATGTCCAACAAGGTTCGATTCCTCCTTTCGGATACACCATTCCATTGTGGAGTATACGAAGGAGTGAGTTGTGGGACTATCCCACACTCCTTTAGATAGTCATGAAACTCTTGGCTTAGGTATTCACCTCCTCGATCTGATCGGTGGATTTTGATACTTTTACCAAGTTGGTTTTGTACTTCATTCTTGAAATCTTTGAACTTTTCAAAGGTTTCATGTTTATGTTTCATAAGATACACATACCCATATCTACTGAAGTCATCAGTAAATGTAACGAAGTATTGAAAACCACCTCTAGCATGTGTGCTTATTGGTCCACATACATCACTATGTATGAGACTCAATAAATCATTTGTCCTTTCAACATGTCCCTTGAAAGGAGTTTTAGTCATCTTGCCCATTAAACAAGATTCACATGTTTCATATGATTCAAAATCAAATTAATCTAATACTCCATCCTTATGAAGTTTTGATATGCGATTCTCGTTTATATGGCCCAAGCGACAATGCCAGAGATAAGTTGGATTAGAATCATTATTCTTAATCCTTTTAGTATTTATGTTATAGACAGGCATATCAAGATTTAATATATAAAGACCATTAATCATTTGTGCATTAGCATAAAATATATCATTTAAATAAATGGACCAACAATTGTCATTTATAATAAATGAAAATCCACACTTGTCCAAACAAGAAATAAAAATAATGTTTTTAGTAATCGACGGCACAAAATAACAATTTTTAAAATCTAAAATTAAGCCAGAAGGCAAAGATAATGAATAATCTCCTATTGCTAATGCAGCAACTCTTGCTCCATTTCCAACTCGGAGATCAACCTCGCCTTTCGCCAACAACCTACTCCTTTTGAGATCCTGCACATTAACACAAATGTGAGAACCACATCCAGTATCTAATACCCATGATGAAGAAGTAGATAAATTGACTTCTATAACAAAAATACCTGAAGGGGAAGTCACACTTCCCTTCGTCTTCTTAAGATCCTCCAGATAAACTTTGTAATTTCTTTTCCAATGTCCGGTCTCACAGCAATGGAAACAGTTCCCCTCTTTTGCCACTCCTCCCTTTGGTTTTAGTGCAGAAGCATGTGGCTTAGACTTAACAAGGACTTTCTTGTAGCCTTTAGCTTTAGTCTTTCCTTTGCTCTTATTCACAATAAGAACATTTGTAGGCTTAGACTTTTTGTTGTTAGCTTCAAAAGTTCTCAGCATGCCAAGCAACTGTGGTAGAGTCTTTTCAATTTCAATCATATTGTAATTCAAGACAAATTGACTGAAGCTTTCAGGCAACGATTGTAAGATCATGTCAGTGGCCAACTCTTGGTCCAATGGAAAACCCAGCTTCTCCAGATTCTCAATGTACCCAATCATCTTGAGTACATGAGTTCCAACTAGACTTCCTTCTACCATTCTACACTGGAATAACGCTTTAGAGAAGTCATACCTCTCTTGTCTTGCTTGTTGTTGGTACAGTTGCTTTAGGTGCTCGATCATATCGAACGCCTCCATTTCCTCATGTTGCTTCTGAAGCTCAGAGTTCATGGTGGCAAGCATAAGGCACCAACATCAAGTGCGTCATTTTGATGCTTCTTGTAAGCATCTCTATCGGCTTTAGCAGCCGTCAAGGGAGGTTCCTCAGCAGGTAAGATTCCTCTAGGACATATTGTTTTTTCTCTTGTTTGAGGACAATCCTCAAATTCCTATACCAGTATAGGAAATTAGTCCCATTAAGTTTGTCCTTCTCAAGGACAGATCGTAATGATAGTGTGCTTGTAACGTTGTTGGTTGCCATGGATATCTACAATATAAATATGCAAAATAAGTTTATGATTTTAATCATTTAATATGGTCTTATATTAAATGACACTCCCACTATTTTGTTTAAAAATATCAACCCTCGAAAACTTTAGTGGGCCAAGATCCATATTTCACTTAATCTTGAGTTAGCTTTGGCTAATCGCCCAAGACTCGGTTATTTAGGTAGACAACTCTTTGTCAATTACAATCACATGCAATTCTTGGATGGTTGGACGAACAACACTTTGTTCAAATTCATCTAATGAATTATTATCCAACCC
The DNA here is from genome assembly GCA_907163345.1 of Haberlea rhodopensis. Lineage (NCBI taxonomy): Eukaryota > Viridiplantae > Streptophyta > Magnoliopsida > Lamiales > Gesneriaceae > Haberlea > Haberlea rhodopensis. The sequence continues at coordinate 166,011 of CAJQUN010000590.1, read as the reverse complement.
CATGCCTCTAGGTTCCCAATCCTATTGAGATAACGCTAGTTAAGTCGAACCCAATTTTAAAATAACACGATATCACTTTTATCCTTTCGCTCCTTACTAAGATTGTCACGGTGCTTTGCTTTGGCAAACCCACACATGTTCAATCGAAGTCTTGACGAGTATTTTTAATTGGAAGGCATCTTAAAACTTAATATTACAAGAGGGATTTATTGATCTCATGATTTTATTAATATTGAAAATATGTCTGGTACATATATGAATATATACATATCTACATATATATATATATATATATCAAGCATCAATATTAAATAAAACAGTAAACATGCATCTCATACATCAACATTAAGTAAACGTGAATATGATTATAGCCCATACTAGCGATTTTCTCAAGTCAATGAGAAAATCCTAAAAGTCCACCTAAGGTTACTTCTCCAAGCACCCCTTTGGCTCCCTTTTGTGAATGGCCTTCTCACCCCGGCACCATGGTCCGTCTTCGTTGGTCTCCATCAATGAAATAAACTATACTATATAACATTTACAAGATATAGAGAATTCCTCGACTCACATTCGAGGGGAACATAGGGGAGGGATAACATATAGGAAAATTAGAGAAGGCACGACTCGCAGGCCGTATTAAATTACAAACATTCACAAAATCCTATCTAATAGGTCATAGGGCTATAACCATGCACCATGCTCAAACAACACATAAACATGCTATATCAATTAATGAATTAAATTCTAAACATTTTAAAATTTAATTCCAATAAAACTGTAAAATAAATTTTATGAAATTATCGTACGCTCGGGACATCACATGTCACGGATCCTTAGCCCAAAACCGACGGCCAACCAACCACGCATGTGACTAGGGTTCGAAAACCCTAGCCATCTCGGCGCCTGTTGGACCGAATGTGGCTAAGGGTTCGAAACCCTAGCCAATTCACGTGCGGCGGCGGCTTGAAGTTCATCGAGCCAAAAGGGTTCGAAACCCTAGCCACAAGACGGCGGCGGCCGAGAGCCATGCAGCCTAGGGTTCGAAACCCTAGCCCAACGGCGGCTTGCTCGGCCCATGCACGAGCCAATGGTCCGAGACCTAGCTTCATGTGGCGGCCGTGTGGTCCTTTCCATGCACGATTCATGACGGTGGCGGCTCGACCATCTCGAGCCAAGGGGTTCAAAAAACCCTAGCTCTCACGTGGAGGTAGCCGCCAACCCGCAATTTTCGTGAACCATGGTTCGAACCATCAAGAGCCATGGGCTCGGCTTTTCGTCTTCGTGTATGGGTATACATAAATTGTCAATTATATCATATATAATTTTACGATGATTTTCACAAACTCGATTTATTCATATCATATATGATTATATACAATTTTAAAGCATGCAATATAATTCTAAATATGATTAAACAATTAACCACATAATTCCGATATGAGCTTTGTACACGGCTCTGATACCACTGTAAGGAATCCAACACACAAGTGCGCAGCGGAATTAAAACAATGGATTCCTAACCGAGGACCTATACAGAGTATTCATATCGGAATGCTAAGGAGTCTTACCCTTGTAGCGTGTTTGATGCAGAAGCGATGCCAAACCACGAGTCACGAGCAAAACCTCCAAGATCTTGCCTCTACGGTATCCACACGATCAAATCGAAAAAGGGGATTTAAGAACAAGTTACTAGACTCGTTCTTAAACCGGAACAAAACTCACGGTTCAAAACAGATCAACGGCAGCCGATCAAATCTCGATTCACGGCGGCGCTGCGGCGTGAGGTGGGAGAATGAGCGGCGGCCGAGAGCTCTCAAGTGGAGGCTATTAGGTTTTGTGATAATAAGATTAATCCTTGTATCAAACCTTGTTAGCATTAATTATATGATTTAATTAAAGGTTCAAAACTTTCTTAAAGCCTCATGGGCCCAAACCCATGATTTAATTAAATCCTTATAATCATGTTATTAAGACTCTTCTTAATTCATCCAATGAATTTAATTCCCTTTATCGATTTAATATTTTGTGCGACCCGATAGGATCTTGCAATGTTGGCAGTGACATAAAATCTCATTTTATGTCACAAGCAATGAGCGGTATCTAGCAACACATCAAGGCTACCCAAATTACAAGAATGTCATTGACTCGACATAACCTAAGAACTTGTGATAATGTTAACCATGTAACTTAATCCCTTTGTCCATGTGTTTAGATTGAACATGAGTCATGGAATAGTCATACTCATATATTCAATCTTTTATTTCTTGATCCCCAAGTAGAACTAGAATAAACGAATAAGCTCGATATCACATATCGACTCATTCGAGCATGGCCATGCATTTTAGTCTTACTTGATCAAGGGCCCAAACACTTCTCCTGTTATATAGGAGGGACAAATCATATTTTTGATCAATCAATATCCCTCTACATAATTCGTAGTGTATCCAATATTTGCCTTTATAATTTACCCTGTTACAGGTAACGTTTGACAATATCAAGATACATAACTCTTTATGTTGGGATCTCTGATGATCTCAAGTCGTAAGGATTACATACATTATTATCACTATGAGAATTGCTTATGACACTCATATAACTATCCATGTAGCATTTTCATGGTGGGTCTGTCCAGTACATCGTTCTCTAACATGTACCCATGTGTTGATTTTATATCTCATATCTATGAACAATTCATCAATCAAAACATACTAGTCTCAATGCATTATCATTATCCCGATTCATGATAATACTTGACTAGGGACAATCTTTAAGAACAATACATTATTATCCTAAGGACATTAACTTATATATCAATTCATATTGCACAGATATTCGAATAAGATATAATAATGATTTGCCATTAATAAAATCATAATACATTGTATGTCATAAACAATCATCTAATGAATTGTCTTAGGGCATATCCCAACAGCAAGAGCATATAAAATCACACAGTCAGACACATGCACAAACAATTCATTTGTGTCTATATTCAGTGTCCTAACGCTAGTTCGAGCATATCCCAGATATATGCTCTGATACCATAATGTGAGGGCCCGATCCTAATGTGGTGATTAATAAACACATAATGATTATTTGCGTAAACAGCGGAAGATTTATTTCAAATGTCTTGTCAAACGGCCCTAAAATTTTTCGCTTTTAGGTGATACATATATACTGATACTGAAAATATATAATTCCAGTTTCCAATTTAACATGTTGATCGTAACATAATTACCAAGTATAAATCAACCAGTAGTAGCATAATTAAAATACAGATACTCGGGGCATACCCCGGTAATTTAAAACATAAGTCAAAGTACTCTAACAACTACTGAGACTCAAAACATAAAACAGAACGTGAGCTCGCTCTCAAGGAGCTCCGATATTCATCGATGCTTAACCTCGAGCATCCGCAGTACTTCTACATGTACCACATGTCATGCCCATACAACAAAGACATGACAGCCCCCCGCGAAGGGGGTCAGAACCCAGTACGAGAAATAAATAGAATCACGTCAAGAATGATAAAGTATCATGCAATGCATACCATGTATGAATGCGATGTATGAATGGATACAAAGAATCGAATCTCAAGATACCAAATATCAGAGTCCAAAGGAAGGTATCATCAAATACAATCAGCTCGAGCAGAGGGTGACAGCACACGCACATTGCTCTAGGAGACTCATCCCATGTGATGTGCTCGTCCATCCCTCGTGTCTAGGTCCGGTGACACGCGCGTGACTACATTTGCTACCTATACTGCCTGTCATCGCCGTACTCGTCGTCCCCGACACTCAGAGTAAATCAACTCAATCATCAACAAGGATATCAAGGGATTGGATAGATCAATATGATATGCTCATGTATTCATCTATGCATCATATGACATATGCAGTTCAACATGTCATAAAATCTCATGTGAAAAATGTATACATATCATGAAATTCACATATCATGAAATTCTATGCATTTCCATTTATCATATAGTCACACAATAATCATTTAGTTGACAAATAAGTCATATAAATCAAATAATGACATATAAGGCCATACATTAGCATCATTACACGTCTTTGCCAGACGTCATGATAAAACTCATTTCAACGTACATCGACCCCAAGCTAATCTACCGAGACTTCTCGAGTCAATACCGGAATCTATTAACCTGGTCATAACAGTTCCAAATACAACATAATGTCACATACTAGCCTTAAACTTATCAAAATAAAACTCAAACTTAGACCCACAACCAATTCTCTAAATTTCAGCCTGCGCAACCGTAGAGATCGGCTCATAACTTGTCCGATACTTAATAAAATCACATGGGTCCAATTTATTTTCAAAGCTAACTCAAAAATGAACATTTCATCAGTTCAACTCATCTTCAAATTCGTTCATTTAGCCTAGGTAAAATGGCCAAGAACAATCTGCTGGAAAAACATGACAATTCACCAAATTCAAGCATGGCCCCTTTTCGTATAAAAATCGTAATATATTCATATGACGTCCAAATGACTTGAGGCTAGTGGTAAAATCACGAAAACCCAAAGTACTATAGTTCATATTTGAAGTCCAGAAGCTAGTTCGCTCATCTAGAGGCACATACAAAACAAAGTATGGCAGTTTTAAAAATACATATACACTCTGTTTTGACAGAGTGAGCAGTTCTAGAAAAAGTGCATATCTAGCACAAATAAACTCCAAATCATGTGAGGCCAGTTTCTAATGCAAGATAACTCAAAGTTTTACAACATTTATTCAGACACCAAGATCAAAATCGCTGCACAATTTACCCAGATTTACCAAGAACACACTCCATGAGCAACCCGCCTACATGCATGTTTCAGATTGTGCACCTTGTGGTAAAAACATCATAACACATTCATTTTAAGTCCAAATCGTCTCAAAATTAACCACAGAACGAAAACTCAATTATATACAACTTTTGTTTGGGGATCAAAGTCAGATTCGGAAGTTAGGTAAATCGAAAATCAGAGTTACCTACTGCATGCAACAACATTTTCTGCAGATTCTGGTTTAACAAAATGACACCAACAATTTCGTGTCTCCTCTTAAATTTCGACCCAAATTCTACAAAATTCAACCAAATAAAGATAAGAACAAGTTCATACCCTTGTAGACTCAATAATTCCACCATAGCATCATTCCTATCACCAAATCCTCAAATTTCTTGAGACTTCTAGCTCCTCTACTCAAATCCTCTTCAAATGTGTATTTGCATGTAGGATTTGACCAACTTTTCTCTATGGATTTTAGGTGGTGAATTTCGAAAAGTGTGGAGAGAATATCAGATGGTTTTGGGAGAGAAGAAGACATTTTAAAGGCTTGAAATTGCATGGTAGTGGGTGTGACTATCAATGCACAAGTCTTGGAATATTTTATAATTTGTTTTTTTTTTGTGCTACCATGTCCAAGTGTCCCATGATGGTGATTTCTAATGTATTTTAAAAGATGTTGCTCGAAAATTTTATACCAATTTGTATAATTTTGATGTATTTTGCATTGATTAAAAATAAGGTGTTGTGATCTGGAACACCTCAATTCGAATTCTTCGCTTTTAATCGCCCGGGTTTGCTTAATCATTAATAAACCGGATTAATCATAATTACATAGCAATGGAGCCTTACAGAAAGTGTTGTGTAATATGCAACAATTGTTGATTAATTGTACGAAAACATGATTCAACAATGTGCCTATGTTTATGAGGAACAAGCAGCGGCTGATTTTTAATATAATTTGAGCTACATGAGGAGTCATTTAACCTAACTCTACACCTAGACATACAGAAAAAAATATAAAAAATACCATCATACCATATCGCCAGGGCGTTACCTCTGCACCCCAAAACTAATCACCTCCTAAATGAAGTATCAAACCCTAAGGCATATCTCCGCTCAACATCCGCTTACTTTCACTAAATGAGTCATATGCTTAAATAGAAACACTTCCTCCCAAGATAATCATGCGACATACATCAATTTGCATGAGTTATGCTAACATCTACAAGTTACATATTTATAAACTTTTATTCCAAAAGTGATTCAGTGCTGAAGCATGTTTATTGGTATTTTAGATTTTTATGCTTTTAAAAGCATACAAATGTGTTTGTGCTCATTTAGAATACAATACAACAAGTCTTTTCAAAATCGGATCGGACATAAAACAGGTGCCCTTACTGGTTAATCGGTTCGATCGGTTGGACCACTGGTTAAACCGGTGATGGCGTCAATATTATGTAATATATATTTTAATTATTGTAAAATATATATACCATGTGTTTAGTATAGTTTCAAAATGTTCACAATAAAAAACATCATTACACCGACTTAAATGTAAAACTTCAAAAATCAGATCAAAACATAACAAAAAAAATTAAAACATCTCGAAAAATAACAAACAAAGGCAAAAAAACAATGTCTCAAACTTATACGAAAAAATATTTAAATGATTCACATCTTTTATAATTTAAACTAGGCATGTTTATATATAATATACAAGACACCTTTATAAATTATATAGATTTGACATACATAAAATATTATTTTATAATTATTTCAATGATTGTTCTAAAAATTTGATTATAATTTTAAGAAAAAAAAATTGAATAAAGAAAGAAATTGAAGGAACCACTGCCGACTCGGTTCATTGATTGAACCGATTTTTTACCTGTTTAATCTGGTTCCCACCAGTTTTTTAGCAGGGTGATTTTAGAGTATAATCGGAGAGGATCAAGCATCGGTTACCGGTTAAATCGGTTGAATCGAATCATCCAGACCGGTTTCAAAACACTGCATACAACATTTTAATAAGAGAGAGAGAGAGAGAGTGCTTACTTGAATCCTTGGAAAAAGTAATTTCCAATTCGTCTAGTTTGCCTTAGCCTGAAACAGCAGCTTGCAATACAGCAAAGGTTATTTACAATTTTTTGCATAGAATGTTGTATGCATTCTGCAAACATCAAATACTGGTCCCAATAACAATTTATTCAGACGAAAATTGAGACATTTTTATTTAGATATTGATCGATCAATTATTTCTGAAATAAAGACAGTTAATGGCTATCATTAACTCTAAAATAAATGAGAGTACGATCCCTTTGAGTTCTTAAAACAATTGGGAGAAATGGGTACACACTTTGCTGGTTTCATCTTACTTTTTAACACTTCAAGTTGAACTAACGGAGGAGGGAAGTCAACTAGTTCGTAGTTGATAGATCTGTCAAAATGGATTGGGTCTGTCGGGTTGGGCCAATGTTTTTTAGGCAGGCCTAAGCAAGTCAACCTGTTTGGGTTGGTGGGTTAAGATGGGTTGGCCCGCAGTGTGCCAATTAATTAACTTATAATAAAAGTTGAACTAATTAATTCAAATATGATTTATTAATAATTTATTTAATAATTTAATTATTAAAATCTACTAAATTCTATATATATTTTTATTTTTTTGGCGGGTTGGCTCGTATAACCTGCAACCCCCCACGAGTTGGGTTGGGTTTGAGGTTTTCTAACCCGCATAGATACAGGCCTAAATGGACCAACCCGTTTGGGTTGACGAGTTGGGCGGGCCAGCCCGTTTTGGTTGGCGGTTTGACGAGCCAACCCGTTTTGATTGGACTAGCATGTTTTGACACATCTAGTAGTTAGATATACCTGGAGGTAGTCCCAAATGGGCAAACTAGTTTGGTTATGGGGTGGGTCAAACGGACCTGATTTGACATCTCTAACTACGGAGAGACCAACAAAATATTTTCTTACTTTGTCACCATGGGATGTTTGGTCAACACAATTTACTGGATATTTGCAAATACTTTTGCAAATTGTTTATCAGCTTTTCAGATAAAAAAGCAGAATTTGAGTGTTTTATTTCATTGTTTCTGCTATTGCTTCTCTAAAAAATAAGCAGAAAAAAACAAAAGCTGAGAAACAGGTCATGACATGCTTTTGATTGCTTTAAGTTGTTTTGTTGCAATTTTGTAATTAATTGAAGTTTATTAAGCTGTTTTATTTTATTTAAATAGCAAACACTCAACAAAATCATATTTTTCAAACTTTAAGCAAAAACAACATAGAAGTGATTTGAATAAGTAATTACAAATACACCTTTACTGCAATGATTTTGCAGACCAGCTGTTTTTCGACCGTTTTAGCTGGCTTACGTCCTCAAATTTTACTTGTTTTGCTGAAATTATGCAATCCACACCAATGGGATAAAAACAACCATTGACAAATTTATCTATCAAAATATATAATTAAAAACCGAACAACAAGCACTTAATATCTTCAGGGAATAAATTATGATGTCATCCTTCTCAATTGTGTCCTTAGTTGATTCTTGTGGAATAGAGCTGGAGATCGGCTTTGTATTAGGTTATTGAAGAGTACTCTTAAATGTTGGAAGAAAGCGTGTGGTTGTATTTCCTGATTTACCAAGGCTCGGGTTTTTTTTTGGCAGGGGCGAATCTATTTGATAGGTTGGGTAGCTGCCCCACTTAATTTTTTTTATATTTTTTTGCATTTTATATTCCTTAAAATTATAATTTGATCCCTCTAAAAAATTTATCTTATATTTTATATGTTATTCTTTGTTACCCCTAAATAAATGTTCTAAATTCATCCTTTCATGTTGGCTCCATTTGTACCGCATGCTTCCAACAAGAAACTACGTAAAATGTAGATATTAGGATGGATGGTTCATTTATCAAAATTTAGTTGCCTAGATCACATTGTATTCTTAAAAGTATACCCATAGTCTTTTACATATGTTTTTTTATTATAAAATATATTTTGCCAAGAAAATAAATAAATTATAATATCACTTCACAAGGGTTTTACACAATAATTTCAGATAGTTTTCGTTGAAAGTTGGCATTTTGTGGGCATTTTGTGGAGAGAAAAAGTTAGTTAAAACATTACGTCTCAATCTAAATGTGTAGTGACAACCACCAAAACATTTTCTTGAAATAAGGACGTGCTGCCTAACTTTGACAGGCTCGCCTACCTTTAATCAATACGTATTACTTGTTACTGTCCTAAATATCTGTCAGAGCATCTTGATCATATATTTAGAACATATAATAATAATAATTTCAGACATGTCGTAAAGATCCCATGGAGATAATAATTCTAGGTGTTGTGAAGATTCTCTGGCCTGTCCTTCAAAACAGCATCAAAATAACAAGCACATATTTGATGGTAAAAAAATTATGAACTTAGTAGAACTATTTAGCGTCCTACTTTGAATAACTTATCTCCACTGAGTAATATAATACGTTTTGTGTAACACAAAATATTTTATATACCTAACTAAACTTTTAGATTAATTGTTTTATTAGTTATAATAAAAAAAATTCAACATAACATAAATATATAAATATATATATAATATATAATGTCATATAACATATTAACTTTCTCGGGTAAAATCCCCTCAAGAGCCGAACAGTAGTATACCGAGCAGAAAAATATCGAACAGGTAGCACCGAGAAGGGTTTTACCGAACAGCTGCTAAACCCTCATCGATTTCCTGGTCAAAGATTAGCGGAAGATCCGGAGATAACTAACAAGTCAACCGGCGTAATTAAATGGGGCACCGATTTCCCGGACACGTTTGGCACCAATTAAGCCACGATCATATGACATCGTGTTTTCGATCTCCCACGAATTAATCACTGGGAACAGCCCTATAAATACCCACGGAGGGTCTCACTGAAAGGGGTTGGATTTTTTAGGCAAAAAGACTCCGAGGAGAGTATATTTATTTTTGTTCGGTCATTTTCATCATTTGTTTGAAATATTTTCATATAGTCGTTCTGCGATTGTAAGTTGAGTCATGAAAGTCCTGTAGCAAATCAAAAGTGTGATAGTGAAAATTATATTGGATTAGGTCCCGTGGTTTTTCCTTCGATTTGGAGGTTTTTCACGTAAAAATTGTGATGTCTTCCTTTGTTTTTCACAAACACTAAATTCTACCATAAATTGAAAAATAACGGATCACATCATTGTGAAGCAGAATTCACCAAGTGTTGGATTTTTTAGGCAAAAAGACTCCGAGGAGAGTATATTTATTTTTGTTCGGTCATTTTCATCATTTGTTTGAAATATTTTCATATAGTCGTTCTGCGATTGTAAGTTGAGTCACGAAAGTCCTGTAGCAAATCAAAAGTGTGATAGTGAAAATTATACTGGACTAGGTCCCGTGGTTTTTCCTTCGATTTGGAGTTTTTCCACGTAAAAATCGTGGTGTCTTCCTTTGTTTTACACAAACACTAAATTCTATCATAAATTGAAAATAACGGATCACATCATTGGCACCGTCTGTGGGAGCTCAGAGCAAAGACGTTGAAGTGAGAACATTTTAACAAGAATCCAAGGCTAGATGGCTAGAAGTCAAGGTCGGGGGCAAAATTCGGGGAGGGATAAACCAAATCCCCCCCCCCCCCCCCCCCCCCCCCCCCCCGCCGCCGCATTCATGCCCAGAACCAGAAGAAGGAGAAGGAGATGCGGGATCATCTCAGAATATTTCTCGGGCATTTCCTACAGGAGGAATAACCATGTAACATTTAACCGAAGTAATTGCCAAAACTGTAGGGGAAGTCATGAGGCAATTTATTATTCCCCCCATCGAGAAGAGACCAGGGAGGAAGAAGAAGGCTTAGCCCCCACAAAGGAATCGGAGTAAGAAATTAGAGAGTCAAAAGATCTTCCCAGTCATTTGGGTGCTGACATGGACAAAGCTTTGCATCACCAGATGGAGGACTTAAGGGGTGAGTTGCAGCAAATACGCAACAAGATGGAAGGGCTTATTTATTCGGCAAGGAGGAGCACCCCATTCGCTCCTCAAGTTATTGATGATCCCCTGCCCCCCAATTTCAGAACTTTAAATGTGGGGAGTTTTGATGTCAACACGGATCCAGATGAATATTTGTCTCGGTTTGAAAACGCTTCACTCATTCACCAACTGACAGATGGAGTGAAATATAGAGTTTTCTTGACTACACTCGCTGGCGCTGCTCAATCCTGGTTCAATCAATTACCATAAGGGGTCATAGATTCCTTTCCTAGATTCAGCTCGCTGTTCCTTCATCAATTCGCGAGCAGTAGGAATTGCAAGAGAACAGCACTGAGTCTGTTTGGTCTCAGGCAGATGGAGAAAGAATCCCTTTGGGATTTTTTGAAAAGATTCAATCAAGCACGCCGTGATGTTCCGCATGTCACTTCCGAAATACTAGCCAACGCCTTAACTCAAGGGCTAAGAGAAGGAGACCTGTTCGGATCATTGGCAAAGAAGCCACCTTCAGATTATGACGAGCCGCTGGGACGAACCTCTAAATATGTTAATTTAGAAGAAGCTCAGAGGATGAAGCAGAAAAAAGAAGCAAAAAATGGTGGTGAAATCAACAGGAAGGATAGGCCAATGGAACAGCCTAAAAGGAATTTTGATCAATACCTTCCAATGAGATCTCATTGGAAGGTAGCAATGAATCAAATTATGCAGAAGAGGGGTCGGGAGGACCTTACAGAAGAGTGTTGTTCCGAGGAGGAAACATCCGAGGAGGAAGAATGGATATAGGGCAAGGAAGCAGCGATGGTTTGAGGAACAATATCCATTTTCCTCAGAATAGCTCTAATCCTGGAAGAGGGACACCTAACCAGTTCCGTGGGCAGTTAATGGAGAAATATCAGAAGAAGGTAATCAGTGGCATAATACCCCTTGCATTAACATGACAGCGGAAATACCCCTCGCTTATACAATACCAGCGGCAATAATATCCCTCGCTATATATGACAGCGGTCGTGTTCTTCGCTTCATATTAGCGGCAAATATTCTCTCATCGCTACGGTATGACAGCGGCAAGTATTCACATCGCTTCCGTGGGCAGTTCGGGGAGAAAGATTAGAAGAAGGTAATCAGGCCCTCGGAGAAAGGACTTTAAACAATGTTCCTAACCGATGAACTATACATATGATTTCTGGAGGAATATCATGTGGAGATTCAAACCGAGCAAGGAAAAGTTATGCTCGAAAGCTTGAAGTATTATCCATCGACCCAAATCGTGCACCCGAAGGTCCTTCTATAGCTTTCGGGCCCGCAGATTTACAGGGGATTTATCTTCCCCATGAGGATACATTGGTATCTCTGCCACAGTAGCCAATTACAATGTACAAAGAATCTTCGTGGATAAATGCAGCTCGACAGATGTACGCTTCCTTAATACTTTAAAACAGATGGAATTGGGAAGCATAGCCGTGCAGAAAGTGAATACCTCTTTACATGGGTTTACTGAGGAGGTCATAAGCCCAGTAGGACATGTGTCTTTACCAGTTACTCTGGGTGAAGAATCAAAGATAAAAACGAATATGATCACCTTCCTCATAGTGGATGCACCTTCCTCTTACGATATAATATTGGGTCGTCCGACGTTAGCTGCTTTTGAAGCAGTTGCCTCTACTTACCACTTGAAGATAAAATTTTCAGTAGGAGAGGAGGTTGGACAAGTAAGGGGAGTCAAAGCTCCTCAAGAAAATGTTATGTACAAGAGTTAAAGCAAGAGAAAGAGAAGAAAAGAGAAGATTGAGGAGACAGTAGTAAGTGGAAACGCGAGCAGCTGGAGGCTGAGGAGCGGATAGTTCCCGAAGAAGAATTTCTTAGCATCAAACTAGGTCATCCTACTAAAACTACCCGAGTAGGATCCCAATTGGATCCGGAATTACGGAGAAGGGTGATTGATTGTCTGACTCATAATGTGGATATATTTGCTTGGAGTACCTCTGATTTAATCGGAGTAAAGCCCGAGATTGCCGAACATCATCTCAATGTTGACCCCAGTGTTCGGGCAATTAAGCAGAAGAGAAGGCATTTCGGACATGAGAAGGATGCCATCATCGCTAAACAAATAGAGGAGTTACTGAAAGCGGGCCACATACGGGAGATCAGTTTCCCTACATGGCTCTCGATATGGTCTTAGTTCCTAAGGCAGGAGACAAATGAAGGATGTGTGTAAATTTCTGGGACGTAAATAAAGCATGTCCCAAAGATTGTTATCCATTGCCGAGGATAGATCAATTAGTGGATTCTACTGCTGGACACGAGCTGCTGTGTCTTATGGATGCTTCCCAGGGATATCATCAAATCCCCTTAGCGCGAGAAGATCAATCAAAGGTCATCTTTCTCACAGCATGAGGAACTTTCTGTTATGTGGTAATGCCATTCGGATTAAAAAACGATGGGGCCACTTATCAAAGGTTGATGGATAGAATGTTCAAAGATCAGATAGGGCGGAATGTGGAAGTATATGTGGATGATGTCTTGATTAAAAGCAAGAAGGCACAAGATCTGATCGGAGATATGAGGAAGTCTTTGCCACTTTGAGAAGGTTTGGCATGAAATTAAATCCTGCAAAATGCACCTTTGGAATTCAGAATGGGAAATTTTTGGGGTACATGGTAACGGAGAGAGGCGTGGAAGCCAACACCGAGAAAATCCGAGCAATCCAGGTGATGAATCCTCTTAGAACATTGAACGAGGTACAAAGGTTAGCAGGGAGAATAGCGGCGCTTAGTCGATTCATATCGCGGTCGGCTGATAGGAGTTTACCTTTCTTTAAAGCATTAAGACTAGGAGTGCGATTCGAGTGGAATGATAATGCCAGAAAGCATTCGATGACTTAAAAGAATATCTGGCTCAATTACCGTTGATAAATAAACCTGATTACAATGAAACACTCCTCGTCTATTTGTCGTTAACCGAGGAGGTGATCAGTTCGGTGTTAATTCAGGAAAGGCCAGGGCAGCAGCAACCGGTATATTATGTCAGTCGAGCTTTACAAGGGGCCGAACAGAGATATCCTGAAATTGAAAAATTGGCAGTGGCTTTAGTCACAACTGCGAGAAGGCTTCGGCCATACTTTTTATCTCATCCTATCATGGTGGTGACGAGTACTCCCTTGGGAAGGCTCCTGTCCAAAGCATAAATATCAGGACGAATGGTGAAATGGGCCACTGAATTGAGTGAATTCGATATCTCTTATCAGCCTCGAACTACCATCAAAGCTCATGCCTTGTCAGATTTCCTGGTAAAGGTGACTCATACTCCTGAAGAAAAAGATTGGAATTTGTTTGTGGACGGATCGTCCACTCAAATAGGAAGTGGTGCATGAGTTGTACTCATTAGTCCTGAAGTAGAAGAAATTGCCATAGCTATCCAGTTCGGTTTTCATTCCTCAAATACTGAAGCTGAATTCGAGCTCTCCTCTCAGGTTTACGGGTAGCATTAGACGTTGGAGCTCGGAAAATTAAGGCGTTCATGGATTCAATGCTGGTCGTTCAGCAGGTGAATGTAATATATAAGATAAAAGAAGAAAAGTTGAAAAAATATGTGGAGAATGCCCGAGCATTAATGACTCAGTTCCAAGAGGTGGAATTAAGGCAGATACCGAGAGAAGAGAATAATCGGGCCGATGCACTCGCAAAGTTTAGTTCCATTCATGAGTGGAAGAACAAGAAAATACTAGTGCACGACCTTTTAATCTCGCACATAGCTATCAACAACATAATGAATCTGGAGCCATGTATTATATCCGATTGGCGAGAGCATATCATTAAATTTTTGAAAACCAAGGTTCTGCCATCTGATCCGAAGGAGGCTGATCAGGTGAAGAGAATGGAGAATCGTTTCATATTAGCAGAAGGCAAACTATTCAAAAGAGGATTTTTCAACTCCCTTTTTGCAGTGCACTTCAATACAAGGAGAACATTTGTTAAATGAGATTCACGAAAGCTGTTGTGAAAATCATTTGGGAAGCAATATGTTATATCAGAAGGCTCTTCGAGCTAGATACTATTGGCCCACTATGAAGGAGAATGCCGAAGAAATTGTGAGAAAATGCGATAACTGTCAGAGGCATGCAAATTTATCTCATGTGCCCGCAGAGGTCTTAAATAACAGTGTTATTTCATGTCCCTTCGATCAATGGGGTATGGACATTATCGGACCGTTTCCTCTGGCCGCTGGACAAAGGAAAGTCCTTCTGGTAGCAGTTGAATATTTCAAAAAATGGGTGCAAGCTGAGCCTTTAGCAAAGATAACCGAGGAAGAGGTCATTAGATTCCTATGGAGAAGCATAGTGTGTCGACTCGGCATACCAAGGAGGATAATTTCCGATAATGGAAGGCATTTCAGGGGAAGAAAGTACAAGAGTGCTGTAAAGATATGAAAATCAAGCAAGTATTCACGTCGGTAGCCTACCCACAAGCGAATGGACAAGTCAAGGTCATTAATCGTATTCTGCTACATGGTATTAAGACAAAGCTGGAAGGTGCCCGAGGGGAATGGGTAAATGAACTACCTGGTGTCTTGTGGGCATACCGAACAACTCCCCGAATATCTACAGGAGAAACTCCGTACAGCCTAGTATATGGTTCAGAGGCCCTCATCCCAGGAGAAATTGAAATTGAATCTCTCCGAGTACAATGCTATGATCCTGAGCAGAATAAGGATATAAGGAAGTAGGAATTAGATGAGATTGATCGGTTGAGAGAACGTGATGTCGCAAGAACGGAGATATACAAAGTAAGGATTACCAATGCCTATAACTGAAGGGTTCGACCAAGAACATTCCAGGTCAGAGATTTGGTGCTGCAAAGAACAAATCCTGTTGGCGAGGTGAAGAAACTAGCACCCAAGTGGGAAGATCCATATAGAAGTAAAGAAGTGATCGTAAGAGGATCGTACAGATTGGAAGATCAAGAAGGTCGGAAGTTGGTAAGACCTTGGAACATTCATAATTTGAAGAAGTATTTTGTGTAATCTTTCATTATTGTTCTGTTTATGAATTTGTTAGCAATAAAATGAAATTATTTGATTCAATTAGTTTGCTCAGGAATTTAATGGTTTACTCGTGGGATTGCGATGTTTGGTCCATGTTTAAACTTAAAATTGCCTAAGTTGTTGTGCTCGGGGTAGCGAGCTTGTTCAGAATTTTAATGGTTTACTCGTGAGATCGGATGTTTGGTCCACGTTTAAACTTAAAATAGACTAAGTTTTTGTGCTCGGGGTAGCGAGCTTGTTCGGAATTTAATGGTTTACTCGTGGGATCGGGATGTTTGGTTCATGTTTAAGCTTAAAATTGCCTAAGTTGTGCTCGGGGGTAGCGAGCTTGTTCGGAATTTAATGGTTTACTCGTGGGATCGGGATGTTTGGTCCACGTTTAAGCTAAGTTGTTGTGCCCGGGGTAGCGAGGTTGTTCAGAATTTAATGGTTTACTCGTGGGATCGGGATGTTGTCCACGTTTAAACTTAAAATTGCCTAAGTTGTTGTGCTCGGGTAGCGAGCTTGTTCGGAATTTTAATGGTTTACTCGTGGGATCGGGATGTTTGGTCCACGTTTAACCTTAAAATTGCTTAAATTATTGTGCTCGGGGTAGCGAGCTTGTTCGGAATTTAATGGTTTACTCGTGGGATCGGGATGTTTGGTCCACTTTTAAGCTTAAAATTGCCTAAGTTGTTGTGCTCAGGGTAGCGAGCTTGTTCGGAATTTTAATGGTTTACTCGTGGGATCGGGATGTTTGGTCCACGTTTAAACTTACAATTGCCTAAGTTGTTGTGCTCAGGGTAGCGAGCTTGTTCGAAATTTTAATGGTTTACTCGTGGGATCGGGATGTTTGGTCCACGTTTAAACTTAAAATTGCTTAAGTTGTTGTGCTCAGGGTAGCGAGCTTGTTCGGAATTTTAATGGTTTAATCGTGGGATCGTGATGTTTGGTCAATGTTTAAACTTAAAAATGCCTAAGTTGTGCTCGGGGTAGCGAGCTTGTGCGGAATTTTAATGGTTTACTCGTGGGATCGAGATGTTTGGTCCACATATAAATTTTAATTATCGTTGTTATTTTGTTCTAAGGAAAGTAACAAAGTGAATAAACTAAGTTTATTCATATCTAAGAGTAACACAACGATGATCAAGAAGAGAAAATAAAATCCCTATTCTATGGATGAAATATCTCTTCGGGGAGACTTTCTAATGCAGCCCCCACATCGAGGAAATCTTTCGAAGCTCATTCGGGAGGGTAGCCCTGAGCTTCAAATTGACGAACACATGCTTCAAATCCATGATCAAAAAACTTAGAAGCACGGTCCGCCACCATGTTACCATACTCCGGAGACTTAAAAAATTCAGCCTTTTTGGCAAGCCAGAATTCTTCCATTCGAGAGGCAGTTGAAGATTTCTCTTGAGCCAGTTGCTCAGAGACGGATTGGTACTGCTCAGCCATAGATTTGTACTCTCCGATAAAGTGGAGTTAGCATCTTCCAGATCGGCTAGCTTTTTTCGTTCTTCTGCAAGGGTTTTCTCCGCTTTATCCCGAGATGTCACTATGGTCGAGTGCCGCTCTTCAAGAAGACTCACAGACTTCTTTAAATCATCACTCATATTTTCCAACTGTTTGATGCGCTTCTGGTTATTGCCATCGGCTGATCGCACTGAGTGGAATCGGGTGAGAAGTTCCCCCGCCATCATATGGGCCTGCATCAGAACATAAATAATGAGTATACTAAAAAGGGATGCTTGGAAGATTGTTAATAAAAATAGTTACTTCATTCACCAAGTTGCTGAAGGCCAACTCCCCGAGATATTTGCGGTCGACGGAGTTGGGAGAATGGCATAAGATGGATTGGGAGGTTTTAGGATCGGGTTTCTTCAGCAAGGGGAAGTTGGGAGAATGAGTCCAAGAGGGAACATGGCATCTCGAGGGGAGACGAGAAGCACTCGGACCACCAGGAGCAGGTTGGGATGAGGCTCGGGCTTCAGAAGGGATGAGGGAAGAAGAAGTTTTCTTAAGGGGAGGGGCTTTTGGGGAAGAACCTGGACCCTCTGGCATGGCCCTTTTTCGGCATTGGAGAGTCAGGGTCCCCTCGGGAGAAGCCCTCTCATCGGGAGAAGTCATGAGCTCAACAGAAGGGGTAGGGCCTGGAGCCGTAATAGCTGCAGAAGTTTGGCCTTTCTGGTGTTTTTCTTTTAGCTTCTCGGCCATCCTAACTTTCATCATCTTTGTTTTTGAAAAGAGTAGAGTGAATATTAGTCCAAGCATAACAAGTTGAAAGTAAGAACGAATGAGACTACTTAAAAGCACTCACTGAGGGGCATTTTCAATGATGCACCCTTCGGGCTCAACTGGAACAAGTACAACAGTCCGTCGGCAATCAGCTCCATTAGGTTAAAACACTGATCGCCAAGTGTACAACGAACCGACAAATACGGTTCCTCCTCAAGGTAACCCTTGATTGACTTGCCCCTCGGGAGATTTTCCCGTCACTCCATAGGGAAATCCCAAGGTTGGAGCAGACAGACAAAAAAGTACGAATTGTTTTCCAGTTTTTTATAGACGAGGGGTATTTTTGAGAAAACCAACCCCTGTCAAAGAAGAAAAATAAAAAAGCCCAATTTCTTTCTTGTTTAATTGAAAAAAGCAGTGAAAAAGTTCAGGAGTAGGGGTAAAACCCAAAAAAGAAAGAACTATGAAGAAGTCCGCCAATAGCCTATAACTATTAGGGAACAGTTGACTAAGAGAAACAGAAAAGTAGGAAGCTACTTCGATAAAGAAAGGGGGGATAGGAGAGCGAAGGCCTCCTCGAAGCTGGTCTATGTAAAAAGGAAAAAACCCCTTAGGGGGCAAGTGGGGCGAGATTCGGAGGGGGGAGCAATAATAGAAGTCCCCTCAGAAATCCCCCATTTGGCTCGAATATTACTTAAGTGCTGATTCGATTTGACCTCAGACTCAAAAATCTCAAACCAAGGAATTCTGGCTTTCACTAAATCCCGCTATGTAGCAAGTCAATGCACATTTTTTCGAGCAGCTGAAGCAGCAGAAGAGCTTAAGGTCTCTTCGCTATCGAAAGAAGAATAGGGTTGAGGAGATGGGCTAATAGTGTCCTCCTCATTGAACATCTCTATTGCCTGCAGTGAGGAGTCGGTTGAAGAGGAAGCCATACTTAGTGAGTAAAAGCTGAAGATTACTGAGACAAGTTGTTCGATCATCTGATGCTAGCTCGGAAGCAGAATGCAGCAAAGTAAGATAAATGAAGGGAATGGATGTGTATTTATAGATGTGACCATGTGAACAGTCATGTAATCCACGCCGTCCAAAGATAATTGACTGAACGGCTATAAAGGACCTCGGAAAACGAAACGTCGAGCGGCATTTGAAATTTTATGCGGGAAAAAAGGGCGGCAAAAAACCCTGAGCAAGTTAAGGTTAGGATTGACCCTAAGACAATAAAACAAGACTTCAAAAGTCTCGAGGGGTTTTACTCGAGAAAGTCAATATGTCATATATATATATATACACACACACATTTTTAGGAATTATTTTTTATTGATATATAATAACACACACACACAATTGCCATCTCAGAAATTCTCATTATTTTTCTCTTAATATTTTATTCTATGATTTCTAATACTAGGAGACCCAATTCATAAAAAAATATAAAAAATTCCTTCATATATGATGAACTTGGTAAGTTTTAGCATAAAACATAACTTTACAATTAGAACATTTCTTCTAATATTTATAAATGATTTCTTCCATTTCATGATAAATATGATATAAGTTCATGTATATTGAGAGCTTTATATTTATTTCTTTTCTGTTGAATATGAAATATTTTTTTTAAAATATATTAATTAAGATTTTTATTTGTGTTTTATTTGTATTTTATCTTATAATTATTTATTTATTAACCAATATATTAGTATATTATTGTTGCGCCTTAAAACGCTACAACTCTCATTCCTCTATTTTAAATAAAATTATCAATTTTTGTTTTGATGATTACAAAACCTATGCATTTTGTACTAATGTTTTTTTATTGAGTATGCAGCATAAGTTATGATCAAATTAAGCATAATGAAGATTGACAAAGTGTTGAAATGCCAAGAGAAGATAACATTTTGTTCAGACGGATCGCCCAGGCGATGAGTGCCATCGCCCCAGGCGATGGGTGCCAGGCGAGGCATCGCCACGCCCATCGACAGAGGCGATGGCGAGGCGAGCATGCTAGGAAGATCGCCCCAGGCGATGATGATCATCGACCCAGGCGATGGCAACCATTCGAGACTTCGCCCCGCACATCGACAGAGGCTATGCCGAGGCTGGCGCGCAGGGGAGTTCGCCCGAGGCGATGGACTGATCGCCTGAGGCGATGCGGTGAACGCCTGAGGCGATGTGGAGTTCGCCTGAAGCGATGCAAGATTTTAGGCTGCTGAGGCTACGTCATTGGATTTTGGTTTGGATCGCCTGAGGCGATCGTGGCATAGCCCGAGGCGATGCGTGATTTCTGCTGACCGTTGGGGGGCGGCGATGGTGATTGCTTGAGGCGATGGATGGGGCGATCGACGAGTGATTTCAGCCTTTTGTGTAGCAACGGCTAGTAGGAGCCTAGGGGGCCTCCTACACTATAAATATTGATACTTTGGAGCATTTTCAAGACAAGAAACAAGCCTA
The DNA here is from genome assembly GCA_907163345.1 of Haberlea rhodopensis. Lineage (NCBI taxonomy): Eukaryota > Viridiplantae > Streptophyta > Magnoliopsida > Lamiales > Gesneriaceae > Haberlea > Haberlea rhodopensis. The sequence goes on along the minus strand of CAJQUN010000590.1, from coordinate 145,494 downwards.
CAAACTTCTACAAAGCTTTGCATAATTCAAATTTATTATAGCATTGCAATCTCCATACATTGTTGTTGTATTGGAGCTTGTGATTCTTTTTCTTTGTTAGAGTCTTGTGTTCTTCGTGTGAGTACACCGTGAAGGTGTTTGTTGGTTTATTGTAAAGGTCCTCCAACACCAAAGCAAGTTGGATATTGTAAAGTCGCCAACAAGTAAAGTTGGTGCATGTGTTGTGGCTATCCTTGGAGCACTTAAGGCCAAGAAGACTCGTGAAGAGTGTTGGTAGCTCGTGAAGAGCTTTGTGTACTCGTGAAGAATGTTGTGCTCAGGAAGAGCTTTGTGTACTCAGGAAGAGTTGTATTGTGGCTAACTTGGAGCCCTCAAGGCCAAGATCATTCGTTCTAGTGGAACCTCGGTTGGAAGTTATCTAGCCGGGAAGAGGAGACGTAGGTGATTCGCCGAACTTCTATAACAAATATTCATGTCTTTTACCGCTTTATTTCATTACGCATTTATTTATTTCTTTATTTTATTTATTTATCGATTGACTTAAGCCTTCCGCAAGCGCAAACTCATTATATTTTGCAAACTCATTTTAAAAAGCTAAAGTAGCCAAGGAACCTCATTCACCCCCCCTCTTTGGTTCCAACAAGTGGTATCAGAGCCATTTGATATTTGTTTAAATCAAAAATTTTCTATGGCTAATCTAGCAAATGAGTTTGCTCAAGGTCAATCGACAAATCGCCCTCCGCTCTTCACGGGTGATAACTACGGGTATTGGAAAAATAGAATTTCTCTATACATCCAATCCTTAGATTATGACCTATGGAAGATAATTGTGAAAGGTCCACACATTCCTCTAAAGGATGTTGGGGGAATAAGTGTTCCCAAAGAAATGGACGACTTCACAAAAGCGGACATGATGTTAATATCTCAAAATGCTAAAGCTATTAATATTTTATATTGTGCTTTAGATATGAAGGAGTACAACCGGATCTCAATGTGCTCTACCGCAAAGGAGATATGGGACAAATTAAAAATTTGTCATGAAGGAACCAACCAAGTGAAAGAGACAAAGATAGACCTACTATAACTCAAATATGAGACATTTGAGATGGAGTCTGTAGAAGAGGTTGATTCAATGTTTAGAAGGCTCACCCAAATCATAAACGAGCTTGCCCAACTTGGAGAGAAGTACCCTCCAAAGAAAATATGGAGAAGAGCTCTAAGAGCCTTGCCAAAAGAATGGGATACAAAGAGGACGGCCATCATCGAGTCAAACAAAGGAGAAAATGCTTCTTATGACCTTGATGAGCTTCATGGCACATTGGTAACCCATGAGCTTGAAGTGTCAACAAGGAAAGAAATAAAGGAGGAAGATAGATCCAAAAGAAATGGGATAGCCTTGGTTGGAAGGAAAGATCATTCCGAGGATGAAGAAGATGATGATGATGAAGAGATGATCTTGTTCACTAGAAAGTTCAAGAAGTTCTTCAACAAACATAACAAGCCAAAGACCTTTAGTGCTACCAAACATGATTCCAAACACGAGGTAACTTGTTATAATTGTCAAGATAAAGGTCATTATGCTAACAAATGCCCTAGGAAGAAGAATGAAGACAAAGGCAAGAAGAAGGCCCTAATAGCCACATGGAGTGATAGTGACTCCGATGAAGATGAAGAAGAAGCCACAAATATTTGTTTAATGGCTCTTGGAGATGAAGGAGATGAAAGTGACGATGAGGTACCATCTTTCGATGAACTTTTAAATTCTTATCATGAACTTATTGATGTTCTTGGCAAAACCAAGATGAGTAACAAATTACTCAAACTTGAAGTAGCCAAGAAAGATGAAGAAAATAATTCATTGAAAAATGAGTTAAATTCTTTAAAGAAATCTTTTTGCAAATTTAGTGAAAGTAGTTTAAAGATTAATGAGTTGCTTGGCTTGCAACGTTGTAGCTTTGATAAAGCCGGGCTAGGCTTCTCAAGCAAATCTAAAACATTTTCAAGCTTATTGGCTAAAGCCAAGCATGATTCTCCTACTTGTAACTATTGTTGTAAAAATGGTCATACTAAGAATATATGTAGGTTTGCTAGAATCCAATACCAACATAACAAAAGGTGGAAATGGATTCCAAAGGTGCCAATGAAAGCTAACTCTCAAGGACCCAAAAATCAAATGGGTACCAAAGATCCTCCAATTGTTAATTTGTTTTGTAGGAACAACAAAGGGATGGATGATGAAGGGACTAGCACCTCAAGGGAGGAAACCATCTTATTCACCACAATAGAAGAAGCGCGAGGTATAGGACCAATGAGAAGAACGCACTCTTGCCATCGAAGGTAAAATTTATTTTATACATTTTAAATGAGCAATTCAAAATTAATTGGCACAAATTAATCGTGACCAATAAATAATGAAGCTCAATATTCATTGGTAGTAAAATGCACATCCCCTTAGCATATGCACATATAAATTATTTTGTTGCATGATGTATGCTTATCCTTTTATAGTAAGTATCTTGATTTTAAATTTGAAAATGCTATGTGAAATTATGTGATTAAGCATGCTATAAGTGTTTAGATGCTCTATCTTTGATATAAGGCTATCATGATCTTAATAAATTTATCAAATGATGATTTGAGAACTTTTATGTTTATTGGGTATAAGTGCATGAACTCATGGTAGAACATATGCACACTTTGCAATGTTTAGAATTCATTGTTGATTGCCTTAAAACGCATGTTTGTATTCCTCAAAATGATTTAATCATATGCTTATTTTGGGCTATTACATGTTTGATGAGGAACATGTGTATATTGTGGCTATGTGTCAACATATAATAATGCTATAATTATTTGAATTTTGTGCTTTTTAATTATCACAAAAAGGGGGAGAATTTTGTGATAAACTTGAAGTTTAATTCATGCATAGTTTGAGGGGGAGAGTTGTTATGCATGGTTTGAGGGGGAGAGTTGTTTGCTTTTTGCTTTACTTGGTTATATTGTATGTGCTATGCAATTGTTAAGGGGGAGTCATGTTTACTCACATTTAATTTCAAAAATGCATATTGAAATCACCTTTAAAAGTCACAAATTGTGAATTATTGTGTTTTTGAGATTATGTGATTTATTTTTGTTGATAGATGGTATAGTGGGAAATAGGTTATTTAAAAATAATTTTTTGGTCCAAAAATTGGCTCAAAATCTGCCCAAACCATCGCCTCAGCATCCTGTGCGCAACCTCTCGTCCGTGGCTCGCATCGCCTCAAACGATGGCTAGCATCGCCTCGGGCGTTCCCGATCGCCTCAGGGGTTCTCGATCGCCTCAGGCGTTCTCCAGATCGCCTCAGGCGATCTCGGTTTTTAAAGTCTGAAAGCTTCGGCTTTTGCTCATTTTTTCTGCACATTTTCGTGATTTTCACCCATAATTCGAGCTACCTTCAAAATTGTAATCTCCAATCAATTCTAAGCACTTCCCAACCATCAGTTTCACTTTCTAAACAACAAATCTTCCAATTCGAAATTTTGCAACCCTAACGCCATTTTTTTTTAAAAAAACCCAAATATTTCTCAATTCTCTCAAATTTCTTGCTCAATGTCTCGAAGCAGCCGAGAAGAAGGAGAATCAAGCCGAAGGAGACGCTCTAATCGATCTACTAGTAATTATACTGGTCCTTCCCTTGATGGTAAGCCGATTCCCGAAGATTATCTTACTCGCAAATTGTATCCGGGTTAGGTATTTGATTTTGATTTCTTTAGAACTTCCCAGCTCCCTATTCTTGATTGGATTCAATTCCAACAATGAGAAATTTTTTTCAAACCTCCTAGAAAGAACGATTTTTTGTATCCATCCATGATTCATTCGTTCTATGCCAATCTTGAATTGTTTGAGGGTGATGGTGAATTAACTATCAAAACCATTGTTTGCAATCGCCCAATTGAATTCACTAGCACTGAATTAGGACACATTCTTCGCATTCCTTCGGAGGGTCCAGCTAAATTTGCTCTAGCTACTTGGCCTAATGATGGGGTATGCGATCCTGCCCAAGCTTTATATCTTATTTTTGGCGGTACTCCCCAATGTCCAAATCAATCTTTCCTCGTGAACCAAATTCCTACGAACTACCAAATCCTACACAAGATAGTGATCACCTCGATGATCCCTCGGGATGGTGATCGTCTTAGGTTGAAATTCTCTGATGTATACTTGATGTATTACATCATTACCATGACTCCCTTCAATCTACCAAGATTCATTGTCCAAATCTTTAAGAACACCGCCCATAATCCCAAAGAGGTAATTCTTCCATTCGGCCGTGTCTTAACCAAGATTTTTCTTCACTTCAATCTTCTTTTTAATGACAATGAAAAAATACCTATCAAGTCTAAGGACACCTTAAATCTTAGGTGTTTTCTGTTTAACAAAATTTCTTGGAATCCTTTCACTTCGTGTTGGGTTAATGATCCAGGGAACTTGCTTTCTGCTTTCAATCCTAAAGATCACCCTTCATTACCCATTGATAGGATGTCTAGTGCTCAAAGACTTCATTTTCCTTTCTTGCTTGAACCTAACCAAGATGAGCCACCCATTCAACATTAATCTCCCTCAACCTTTGATGACATGATGAATATTGGGGCGGATATTCCGGCTCCTGATAGTCATCAACCACATTCTTCCTTTGAATTCAATCAAGATGCCTTTCCTTTCTTCACTTCTCAATTCCAAACCCTTCGTGACGATATGAACTCTCAATTTCAATCCTTGAGAGTAGATATAAATTCTCAATTCCATTCACTTCGAGATGATGTTGCGTCTCTTTGGGCTTATCAAGACTCATCGAGAGAAGATTTGTCATATTTACGACATGAGGTGGACGCTCTTCGTTCTCAGTTTTCCAGTGCTCACATGGACGAGGATCCTAATCACGGGAATGATGGTGATGGTGATGGTGATGGTGGCATGGATTGAGTTGTATTTTTTAGTGTTTTTTAGATTTTATCTTTTTGGAATTGTTTGTAAGGATTAAATGGTTTAATTGATGTTGGGCTAGTTTATTGTATATGTTGATTGGATTTTAAGTTGTTGAATGAATATTGAGTTGATTTTGTATTGCTCATTGATGGCTTTATGGTTTATTCAATTTATAAAGGAAACTCTGTCCAATTTTCTTAAAACTCCTTCACCTTTTTTATTCTCACAAAAAGGGAGAGAATGTATGTGTAAACTTGGTGTAAACTTGATTGTTGAAATGCTTTTTGCAACCTAATTGTTTTTACAACTTGTGACACATTTTGTAAAAGATGATAAAAATGCACATTGAAACATTGTTTATCATTGCATTCATTAAGGGGGAGTTTAAACTCTCTATGCATTACATTGTTATAAGTTTTATTTTCTTTCAAGTTTACCAGGTTTTGTGATCATCAAAAAGGGGGAGATTGTTGCGCCTTAAAACGCTACAACTCTCATTCCTCTATTTTAAATAAAATTATCGATTTTTGTTTTGATGATTACAAAACCTATGCATTTTGTACTAATGTTTTTTATTGAGTATGCAGCATAAGTTATGATCAAATTAAGCATAATGAAGATTGACAAAGTGTTGAAATGACAAGAGAAGATAACATTTTGTTCAGACGGATCGCCCCAGGCGATGAGTGCCATCGCCCCAGGCGATGGGTGCCAGGCGAGGCATCGCCACTCCCATCGACAGAGGCGATGGCGAGGCGAGCATGCTAGGAAGATCACCCCAGGCGATGATGATCATCACCCTAGGCGATGGCAACCATTCAAGACTTCGCCCCGCACATCGAGAGAGGCGATGCCAAGGCTGGCGCGCATGGGAGTTTGCCCGAGGCGATGGACTGATCGCCTGAGGCGATGCGGTGAACGCCTGAGGCGATGTGGAGTTCGCCTGAAGCGATGCAAGATTTTAGGCTGCTGAGGCTACGTCATTGGATTTTGGTTTGGATCGCCTGAGGCGATCGTGGCATCGCCTGAGGCGATGCGTGATTTCTGCTGACCGTTGGGGCGCGGCGATGGTGATCGCCTGAGGCGATGGATGAGGCGATCGACGAGTGATTTCAGCCTTTTGTGTAGCAACGGCTAGTAGGAGCCTAGGGGGCCTCCTACACTATAAATATTGATGCTTTGGAGCATTTTCAAGACAAGAAACAAGCCTACAAACTTCTACAAAGCTTTGCATAATTCAAATTTATTATAGCATTGCAATCTCCATACATTGTTGTTGTATTGGAGCTTGTGATTCTTTTTCTTTGTTAGAGTCTTGTGTTCTTCGTGTGAGTACACCGTGAAGGTGTTTGTTGATTTATTGTAAAGGTCCTCCAACACCAAAGCAAGTTGGATATTGTAAAGTCGCCAACAAGTAAAGTTGGTGCATGTGTTGTGGCTATCCTTGGAGCCCTTAAGGCCAAGAAGACTCGTGAATAGTGTTGGTAGCTCGTGAAGAGCTTTGTGTACTCGTGAAGAGTGTTGTGCTCAGGAAGAGCTTTGTGTACTCGGGAAGAGTTGTATTGTGGCTAACTTGGAGCCCTCAAGGCCAAGATCATTCGTTCTAGTGGAACCTCGGTTGGAAGTTATCTAGCCGGGAAGAGGAGACGTAGGCGATTCATCGCCGAACTTCTATAACAAATATTCGTGTCTTTTACCGCTTTATTTCATTACGCATTTATTTATTTCTTTATTTTATTTATTTATCGATTGACTTAAGCCTTCCGCAAGCGCAAACTCATTATATTTTGCAAACTCATTTTAAAAAGCTAAAGTAGCCAAGGAACCTCATTCACCCCCCTCTTCGGTTCCAACAATTATGTTTCCATATTTGATGGCCAAACTAGTTAATAAGATGCATAAATTTGATTCATTCTTTATATAAAGGAGATCATAAGTTAATGGTTTAAAACATGAACTATGTTGGGGTGCAATAATTGTTCATGCTAATACAACGATCGACACATGATGCTTGGGCTAAGCACCGGTACACAAGTTATAACATCTAATAAAATGGCAAGTGATTGATCATATAATAGTAACAGAATCAATGTCACGTATTCAATTCATATTAATTACAAAGAGTACAATTATTAGTAGGGGTGGGAATCGGAAGGGTTTGGGGAATTGGGATATTCGGGTTCGGGTAATCGGGTGTTGGGTATACTAAAATCATACCCGAACCAGAATATCTCGGGTAACCGAAATTCGGGTTTAGGGTACCCGAAATCGGTTTCGGGTACCATAAATCAGGTGCCCGAACCTTGAATTATTTATGTACCCGAATCACATACTCGAACCTTGAATTATTTATTTATTTTTTAAAAGAAATGCTACACAGATGTTAAATCTAAAATAATTTTTTTTAAAGGAAATCGGGTTTGGGTACCCAAACCCGAACAATTTTTCCCAAAACCCTATCCGAATCCCGTCCCGAACCCGCCATAACCCTATCGGGGAATACCCGATTATCCCGACCCGATCGGGTCGGGTCAGAACCCGAATACCTGAACCTATTGCCCACCCTAATTATTAGGAAATGATTGTTAGGATCCAATAATTACCCTTTAGAAGAACGGTCGAACAAGTGGTTCTTGTATTTGATCCTAAACACTATTTATAAATGTTAACTATATAAGTTATAACTTATAGTTATCGTTCGGTAAAAAAAGAAGTAAAAGTCAATAATTATTTTGTTGGTACATTACATAAATGAATATTATTTTTGAAAGATAATAAAGCTATAACCTGATGCCTTAATCAATGGAGAGGCTACTTCATGGGAATTTTCTTTAGTGGATATATTGAACTTTTCCTTCCTAATTGTCTAAGGCAAGATAAATTTGCTTAGACACATAGATATTTTAAAATTGATTTTAATCTTTTTCGTGGAATTGAATTTCAAAAGGAAAAATGATTCCACAGTTAACCTTTTTCCTGACAATGCGCTCCAATATCAAATTCTGTTCGCATTACTTTGAGTTTATGTTGACTCGTGTGATATATGCGTAGGCTCAAATTTTAAAGATATATGTATATATATTCCTCTAAATAGATGCTTTTCAATTTGAAATTTAAGCAGATTTAGCTTAAATTTCAAATTGAAAAACATTTGTAATGATACACCAGAAAATTTTGGTTCAGTACTCAGCTGTTGGATGTGCTAACTAACGACCTATTAATCGGCTGAGGAGTTGGTTATGTTGGAAAAAACGAGAAAATGAATTCAATTTTTGTTTTGGCCAAAAGTTGTCTCCAAATGGTGTCCCTTGAAATGGTGTGTCCATTGATGTTTGGGGTGCAATTTTTGGCCAAAAGTTGTCTCCAAATGGTGTCCCTTGAACATGAATTTTGGTTAACTATGAATATAACATTCCCACATGTATTGAAATAGTTTTAAGAAATCATTATCAAAGTTTTAGTGAAACTTGAGAGCATTTGTTGTTCATCAAATTGAGTGCTTTGAACCTTTGTGGTTTGAGGACTTGTGATTTGGAGTGCTCCTATCACAAGTCATAGTCGTTGTATCTTGGGAGACAAATTGCCATAGCAAACCGTTAGCACCATAGCGGGGCAATATTGTCTTAAGGACGGAGAATATAAATCTCGCCTCGACATAAAAGCCATTGTTATTTTTTCCTGAGATACACTTTGAGAGAAAATTATAAACAACAATCTTAAGACAATAACGTGCAATTCAATGGCTTCTTCGAGTGCAACAACGACTCCTGTTCACCATGGTGAAAGGCCTGAAAAGTTCAATGGGAACGACTTCAAGCGGTGGCAACAAAAGATGCTATTTTACTTGACCACACTAAGTTTGGCAAGGTTCTTAACCGAGGAGCCTCCTACGGTTGAAGAAGGAGAGACTGACACCCAAAAGAGGGCAGCACTGGATGCATGGAATCAAAGCGACTTCCTATGCAAGAACTACATCCTAAACGGGTTAGACAATAAATTATATAATGTTTATTGTCTTGTGAAAACAGCGAAGGAACTGTGGGCATCGCTGGAAAAGAAGTACAAATCTGAGGATGCCGGCATGAAGAAATTCATAGTTGGACTGTTCCTGGACTTCAAGATGGTTGATACTAAGCCTGTGATGGCGCAAGTGCAAGATCTACAAGTGATCTTGCATGACATTCATGCGGAAGGAATGAGTCTAAGTGATTCATTCCAAGTCGCCGCTATGATTGAGAATTTGCCTCCTATGTGGAAGGACTTCAAGAACTATCTGAAACACAAACGAAAGGAGATGAGTCTTGAAGACCTTGTGGTTCGATTACGAATCGAGGAGGACAACAAAGTTTCCGAGAGGAAGGCGGGTAGGTTTCAAATGGAACCACGGGCTAACCTAGTTGAACAAAGAACCGGATCAAAGCGTAAGTTTGACGGTATGGCCTCCAACAATGGCAAGGCGAAAAAGTTCAAAGGAAAATGTTATAAGTGTGGAAAGCCCAATCACATAGCAAAGGATTGTCGTAACAAAGACACTCGTGGAAAAACAAAAGATCAAGTCAACGTGACCGAACATGATCGGATCTCGGAAGATTTGAATGATCTAATGTTAACCGCTGTGATCTTTGAAGCAAATTTGGTGGACAATCCTATGGAATGGTTCGTCGATTCCGGTGCAACCCGACATGTGTGTTCGGACAAGGCCATGTTCTCCACATACACTCCAATAAGTGGGCGCCAACTCTACATGGGAAACTCCACAACATCTCCGGTAATTGGACTGGGGAAGGTGGTTCTAAAGATGACTTCGGGAAAGGAATTGACTTTGATTGATGTCCTACATGTTCCCGACATCCGAAAGAACCTGATATCCGGATCGGCTCTAGTCAAGGCGGGTTTTAGACTAGTTTTAGAATCTGGAAAAATTGTACTCTCCAAAAATGGAGTTTTTGTAGGAAAAGGCTATATGGATAAAAGCCTATTCAAAATGAATGTAATGACGGTTAAACGTCAATTTGAAAGCAATAAAGTGAATGATTCTACTTATTTGATTGAGTCTTGTAATTTATGGCATGATCGTTTAGGTCACGTAAATTATGGTTCACTTAACAAATTAGTGAAGTTAAACTTATTGCCTCAAATGAATGTTAACTTGAAACATAAGTGTGAGACTTGTGTCGAGGCCAAGTTAACGAAACCGCCATTCCATTCAATTGAAAGAACCACGACACCTCTTGAATTAATTCATACGGATTTATGTGATCTAAAGTTTGTGGAAACTAGAGGTGGAAAAAAGTACTTCATTACTTTCATTGATGATTGTACAAGATATTGTTACGTCTATTTGCTAAGAAGCAAAGACGAGGCCTTGGGAGTATTTAAACAATACAAGAATGAAGTTGAAAATCAACTTAGCAAAAAGATAAAGAATGTTCGAAGCGATAGAGGAGGAGAATATGGAGCACCGTTTGAAGAATTTTGCACTGAGTATGGCATTATTCACCAAACCACTGCCCCCTATTCACCTCAATCAAATGGTATTGCCGAACGTAAAAATCGTACTCTAAAAGAGATGATGAATGCTATGTTGATAAGTTCTGGATTACCACAAAACTTGTGGGGGGAAGCAATCCTGTCGGCCAACTACATTCTAAACAAAATACCACACAAAAGTAAGGATGAAACTCCTTATGAGTTATGGAAAGGTCACAAGCCTTCCTACAAATACTTGAAAGTGTGGGGGTGCTTGGCAAAGGTAGAAGTACCAAAACCAAAGCAAGTGAAAATCGGGCCTAAAACAATAGATTGTGTATTTATTGGTTTTGCTAACAATAGTAGTGCATATCGATTTTAGTACATAAATCTGAAATAAGTGATGTGCATGAAGGTACAATCATGGAATCAAGAAATGTGGTATTTTTTGAAGAAGTATTTCCTTACAAAACTAACAAGGAAATGAGCCCTAAGAAAATGGTGTATGAAGACGCTAACCGTGACACTATTGAGGAAGTAGAACCACGACGTAGCAAGAGAACCAAAGTTGCTAAGACTTATGGTCCTGACTTCATGACGTATATGTTGGACAATGAACCAAGATCGGTTAATGATGCCTTATCTAGTCCTGATGCTCCTATGTGGAAAGAGGCTATTAATGGCGAGATAGAATCCATAATGCAAAACCACACGTGGGAATTGGTAGACCTTCCAACTGGAAGTAAACCATTAGAATGCAAATGGATTCTTAAAAGGAAATATAAGTCTGATGGTTCAATTGATAAGTACAAGGCGAGACTCGTGGCAAAGGGATATAGACAAAAAGAAGGCCTTGATTACTTTGATACATATTCACCAGTCACGAGAATTACGTCCATTAGAGTGATCATTGCTATCGCTGCTCTAAACAATTTAGAGATACATCAAATGGATGTAAAAACGGCATTCCTCAATGGGGAACTTGAGGAGGAAATTTATATGAAACAACCCGAGGGGTTTGTTGTTCCCGGACAAGAGGAAAAGGTGTGTAGACTCATTAAGTCATTGTATGGGCTTAAGCAAGCGCCAAAACAATGGCATGAAAAATTTGACAAAACTATGTTGTCAAATGGTTTCAAAATTAATGAGTGCGACAAATGTGTATATATGAAAAACACGCCTAAAGCATATGTAATAGTATGCTTGTACGTTTATGCTCATAGTAGGAAGCAACTTAGAAATCATCAACGGGACAAAGAAAATGTTGATAAAACATTTTGAAATGAAAGATATGGGTGAAGCTGATGTGATACTTGGAATTAAAATCTCCAAGATATCTGAAGGACGAGTGTTGTCACAGTCTCATTATGTTGAGAAAATACTCGAGAAATTTCTCGCGAATGATACGTCGTCTGTAAAAACACCCTATGATACGAATCTACATTTGGTTAAAAACAAAGGAGACCCTGTCATGCAATTAGAATACTCAAGGATAATTGGCAGTCTCATGTATCTCATGAACTGTACACGTCCTGATATTGCATATGCGGTTGGCAAACTAAGTAGATTCACGAGCAATCCAAACAATGACCATTGGAAGGCATTGACGAGGGTACTTAAATATTTAAGATACACCCTGGACTATGGATTGTACTATACAAGATATCCTGCTGTATTGGAAGGATATAGTGATGCAAATTGGATATCGGACACACAAGACTCCAAGTCGACAAGTGGTTATGTGTTTACCATTGGAGGGGCTGCAGTGTCGTGGAAATCTACCAAGCAAACTTGTATTGCTAGATCCACTATGGAATCTGAATTCATAGCTTTGGATAAAGCGGGAGAAGAAGCCGAATGGCTTAGAAGTTTCTTGGAAGAAATTCCTTGTTGGGAAAAACCTGTGCCTGCAATTAAAATACATTGTGATAGCCAATCTGCTATAGGAAGGGCACAGAGTAGCATGTATAATGGTAAGTCTAGACATATACGTCGTAGACACAATACCATTAAACAGTTGATCTCAAATGGCATTATGTCCATTGACTACGTGAAGTCAAAGGAGAATATTGCGGATCCGCTCACGAAAGGCTTGCCTAGAGATCAAGTATATAGTTTATCGAGGGGAATGAGATTAAAACCCTATAATCAAAATCTTGTGGTGGATACCCAACCTATGTGACTGGAGATCCCAAGATCTAGGTTCAAAAGGGACAACCAAACTACAAGATTGTATAAACACCTTGGAGAATTAATCTCCGACCCATTCCTATGATAAGGGGTGTAGCCTGCAAAAAGGGTACGAGGATAGGCAAACGGCCTTTAATGATTCCTAAGACATATTAGAATATGTTGGAGTATAGCGGGATACTCTTCTAGGAGATCACCTACGTAAGTGCGAAGTGTGGCCGCTTCAAAGAATAGAAAGCACTTATGAAACCAAGCGTGGTCCATGGCCGAAACGGACACAACCGTAAGAAACCAATACGGAGGTTAGAATTGTTATGGTGTGGGTTCAATTGTCTTGGTTTACACCAACGACTAAATAGTTCAAGACTATAAGTTCACTATTAAGTCAAGTAAATCCGATTGAATACTACTACGGAAGATTCAAAGCCGCAAGCTATCTCTCCAGATGCCATAATAGTTCGTGAAAGCACTCAATTGCATACATGCATAAAAATTTAATTCATGTGGGGGATTGTTGTAAAAAACGAGAAAATGAATTCAATTTTTGTTTTGGCCAAAAGTTGTCTCCAAATGGTGTCCCTTGAAATGGTGTGTCCATTGATGTTTGGGGTGCAATTTTTGGCCAAAAGTTGTCTCCAAATGGTGTCCCTTGAACATGAATTTTGGTTAACTATGAATATAACATTCCCACATGTATTGAAATATAGTTTTAAGAAATCATTATCAAAGTTTTAGTGAAACTTGAGAGCATTTGTTGTTCATCAAATTGAGTGCTTTGAACCTTTGTGGTTTGAGGACTTGTGATTTGGAGTGCTCCTATCACAAGTCATAGTCGTTGTATCTTGGGAGACAAATTGCCATAGCAAACCGTTAGCACCATAGCGGGGCAATATTGTCTTAAGGACGGAGATTATAAATCTCGCCTCGACATAAAAGCCATTGTTATTTTTTCCTGAGATACACTTTGAGAGAAAATTATAAACAACAGGTTATTCACCTGATGAACCAACGACATTCTTGAACATCTGTATAAAGGACATGAAAGGCTCGATTGAAGTGAGGAGAGGCACACAAAGGAAAGAGCGAAATGTGAGGCACAAAAGAGTGGTCATGAGGCAGTGTCCATTGATGGACTGAGAGTTTTTTGTGAGGCAATCATACAAGAGTGAATTCCATAGAATAGAATCAGTTTGGCGGCAATTTATGTACTGAAAGCTACTTTATACTAAGAAGAAGTCAATGAAAAATTCCTCCCGTGGACTTAGACAGTTGTTTGATGGACCACATAAACTCTTGTGTTGTGTTTTGTTTCTTTGTGTTATTTCATTGATGATTTCTTGTTGTGTATGATCTCTTGTGTATATCTATCATTATTGTGCTTATTATGTTGGTGTCAAGATTTGTGCATATGTAATCTGTTGTTATCGTGAATGGGTCATTGCATAGCATGAGGTTATACGATCGAGTTCTGCATATATGGTATGGCTCTATGGTTCATTCCTATTGGTGATGTCTGTATGATCAATTGGTTGTAACGTGTGAGTTCTTGATCGCGAATTGAAAGTTTGTTCAATTCTTGACAATCTATTCAGAGGAAAATACATATATATCACAAATATGAGTAAATCATACATTTACATTTCTTAGAAAATCATAATATAAGTAGAAATTGTCACCGCATTTATTTGAGCGTTGGTTGGTCTCACTCCCCTCCTCATATCCCAAAATAATATACTATTGTACTAACAAAATATAACATAGTATATATAATATTAAATAAAATTCATAATTTAAAGTCTGGCAGTGTTATATAAAATAAATATAATATTTCTAATAAACTAAGATTTTTTTCCTTCTTATTCTCACATGTGTATAAATTCCAAGAGGCGCAACATCAACACACTCCTCTCTTCTTGCCCGAGCCTTCACCGTTTTCTGCTCTATTCTCTTTTTTTATAGGTTTATATTTTTCCCTTTTGGTTTTCTCTTTGAAATCCCCAATTAGAAGAGCTCCAGTCTTAATATTTTTGCGCAGCTTTTCCAGCCAGGTAAAATTGAACCTCTTTTTTCCTATTTTCTTTTGTATTATTGGTTTCATTTTTTAAAATACTTTGTTGGATGTTGGCAAGGAGGTGTGTTAGTTTTCAATATTTTATTAATATTAGTACTTTCTCAATTTTTTCCTCTGGTTTTTATTTATTAGCATGGATTCGGTCTGAAAATTTTTCTTGAAATCCAAAAATGTATTGTTTAAGTATACTAATTTTCAAACAGTTAAAAATTTGTAATTTCTTGATGGAACTCAAGGGTTGTATCTTGATCTGCTAAGTTTTACTCCGGTATGAATGAAAGTTAGCTTTTTTGATATCCTCAGCTGAAACCTTCCATCTTGTTAACTTTTAAGTTGAATCGTGAAATTAGGTTTGATTTGTCTGACCACAAGAACATGACGAATAATTCAGAAACAAGTCAAAAGTCCCAGCCGGCTACTCTCATTACCGCTTCGACCGGATCTTAATCTAAAGAAAACGAACCATTTTTAATCATTATTATATTTTTCTTGATAATGGCAGGTCTAATTGTTCAATATCTTGAAAAATGAGTCAGTGTGCAATTCAACAGAATAGTTTTGTTGCACGTGAAGAGCTGAGAGGCAGCGCCGCCGCCGCTGGTGGAGGATCTACGGATAGGAGAGAGACTGTAGTTTGCCCCAAGCCGCGGCGACTCGGCCTAAGCCACACCACTCTTTATGACCCTTATCCTATGAGACCCCGGAGATGGCATATTTGGTAAATACTCTTTTACCTTTACATCTAATTTCTGGTCTTTTTATCTTATTCTTGATGATGGGTTCTGATTCTTTTTTCTTCTCTTTTGTTTTTGGGCTTTTTGGTAAAGCCATCAGCAAGAGGTTTGTGAAGCAAGAGCTGGTAGTGAAGTGCTGGATATCATTCTTGCAAAGGTGTGTCATCGTTATTACAAAGTTTGAATAATTTAAGGTATTTTTAACTGTAAAAGAACACATCGCGATATATGTTTGATGAGGCCACAAAAAAGGCTTGTGTTTTTTTTAACTTTGCGCACAGTTTAATTCCTTTCTTGATGCAAGACTTTGATTCATCAGTCTGCCTACCAAATCTGAGGAACAAATTGGGTTTTGAATCAACAGGGTAGTCGTGAAGCACAAGTAGTCTCGTCGCCCCCATTTTTTTCCGGGTCACCTCCAAGCCGAGTATCTAACCCAGTAATTCAAGATGCACGGTTTGCTGACAAGAAACTTGCCCCCGTTGCACTACGTGCGATCCCAATCACATCCGGCAGATTCGACCGAGAAAGTTTTGGGAACAATCCGTCCGTGAGGATCGAGGGATTCGACTGCCTCGATAGGGATAGGCGCAATTGCCGCATCCCTGCCTTGGCATGAGTAAATGTTCAATATGATTTACTTATGTTCTAGGAATAAGAAAAGGAATTTTTGTCAATCTTGATGAAGTGAACTAAGTAATAGGGAACCATTGATCATTTTGTATACTGTATATATATTTTCTCTATTTGGAAATATGAGTTGAAGTTAATGGCCAACTAAGTACAATAAATTTTATGTAGTAGGAGCCTAGGAGGTATGAGGAGCAACCCCTCTTTGACAAGGTGTAACTTGTAAGTAGAGAAAGTGGGGAATTCTTGATCTTTTTTGGTCCATTTGGAGTCATCCTTGAGATTTCAGCTCGTGGGCTTTGTTGAGGAATTTAATTTTTCTTGTATAATTTTGTAATTCTATCACTTTTTAATTCGAATATATTGAATGAAAAAAATTTCCCGGATTAATATTAATTCATAGATCATGCTCCATGTCGTTTTTATGTACATAAATATAAATTGAGATCAAACCTCCAAGACTTGTGCTAGTGATGTACTCACTTGTGATTGAATATAATATAATAAATAAAAAATCACTAAATCAATTCATTATGTTACTAAATTTATAAAATTTATATTTTATATATTCTCAAATATAGCCACTAGCTCATGGCCTAATGCCGCCCTGGCGCTCGTTTTGGAATCGTATGATATGGAGTATACATTTGTTTTTTTCGTTTAATTTTTTGTGAATGTTGAAGTCAATTAGTGTAATGCATGGAACATAATCACAATAATTAAAAGGAGTTTAATGTGAATGAAAAGTAATTACTGAAATTGGACTCAGTTTCGAGAATAAATCGAGTGAGGTTGAGAATTATGATCGAGTCATAATTATTGATTTAAGTGAATCATGTGGATTCTGAATATGGTTGCGAGTTGAAATTATAGGATAATTATTGAAGTTGATCAATAATCAAGGGACTTCAGATAAATAATAATTTGGGATGAAATTGTAGTGTCGATTAAAGTTTGAGGACTTAATTGCAATTTGAATTAATATAACCAATTTCCTCTTCACACGTTACACCCCAAACACACAAAATCCATACACTTTCTCAAACCCCTTTCTCCCCCCTTTCTCCCAAATTGCTTGGATCAAAGGTTGATCATGATAGAAGTGACTTACTTAATTGTGTTGAGGTAAGCATTTGAACCTATTATCGTGTGTTGATTATTGTATTAATAGAGATTTGGGGGTTACGATTTATTTTGGGGAAATTATGTAATTGAATGGGTTGTTGTTATGGTTGAGAAAATATCTTGTTATTTTGGTGTTTTAGTATGTATTGATGAAGTATTGAAAGAATATAGAGGTATTGTGAGTATTGGATGGGTTATATGCTTGAAAATGGTGTTTTCTCGCTGAAAAATGGCTTAGCGATCGATCCCTGGTAAAGAGCGGTCGATTGCTCGAAGTGGGTAAAAATTTGTGTTGCTGAATAATGTCAAAGATCGATCGCTGGTAATGTAGAGATCGATCTCTGAAGATGAATAGTGTCAGAGATCGATCGCTGGTATGCAGATATCGATCTCTGAAAGTAAAATTTTGGCAAAAAATGTTTCTGTCGTCAGAGATTGATCGCTATAATGATAGAGATCGATCTCTTTTCTGAAAATTGTGAAAATTTATTACTTTGGGGCATTTTGATATATGAGCTTGTATAGCCTATTTTTGACGATGATTATGATTTTTGGGGAAGTTTTATTAACAATGGGATAAGGTTACAAGTATTGAACCTTTGAAAGTTATTTATTACTCGATCATGTTAATTGACAACTCAAGTTAATAAATGATAAAATGGGATGATTTGAGTAGTATACGGACTATGTATAATCGTGACTGATTATGGTAGGAAGCATGATGATTTTGTATGTGGTGTAGTTATGAGATTATTGTTGAGAAATTAATATTGAAATGATATTCAATATAGATGCTCCACGAGACCCAGGATATAGAGAATGTCATAATCTTGTGGTCGACTACCAGGTACGTGTGACGTAAGAGCATATGTAAATATATTATTTTTAGGTGTAATGAATAATATATTCGTGCGGTATTTGAATTAGTACGTAGAGACGTATCAGTTTTGAATGCTGTATTCATTAATCTAATTGTAGAGTAATATGTTGGTTAGTATTGGGAGCACCAATGAATGGTGCAATGGATATCGTGATGCCGATATTGAGGGTGCGATGGTTATGGTTATGCCGTTATTGAGCGTGCAATGATTTACGATACTGCTGCTAGTGAGCAAGCGAGGTGTTATCATGAGATTTGAAGTGTAAATTGGTAATTGAAATGCATGTGATTTCAAGAAATCATTGTTAAGATGATTTAACTTATTGTCGATTATAGATTATTGTCGATTATGGGATTGACAATTGTGATGAGCAATTATGGATTGATGATGTGGTATTGTGAGAACAGGAACAGTGCAGGAGATTGCTTATGGGCATTATGTATCAGGGAGTATTCCTTTATTTTACAGTATTGTGTTCTGTAAATTAGTAATTATGTATGTGTTGATACTGTGATTATGTTATCGGTATGCTCACCCGTGTGGGGGCTGTTTCTGTTGGAACAGGTAAAGCAGGTACGTCATTGGCTCAGGAAATGAGTTCGAACCGTGGAACAAGGATGCTTCTGCTCCTGGGAACGAGGTACCAGTTCGGGAAATGAGTTCGAACCGTGGAACAAGGATGCTCCTGCTCCTGGGAACGAGGTACCAGTATTGGTATAGAGTATGTGTCTTATACAAGTAGATACACAGTTATTCGTCAATGCTCGTCTGTGAGCACCGTGATGTGTATATGGGTTGCATAAGTATTTTAATTGTTCTCTTGTCATTTGAGCATTGCCGCAATTTAATTTAGAGTAAATTGGATTAATGAATCGAGAATACAATTAGTGCATTATGTAGAGTGTATAACTGAATTATGTTGAACTGAAACTTGATTTATGGGAAGATCATGTCCAAAATATTATAGGCTCATATTGTGAGTATGTGGCATGTGAAAGGAGAATTTCCCCTAATGTGATAATTATAATACACTTATGACGATATAATGCACTGATGATGAGGTTAGGAGTGGTCCTCTATTAGTGGTATCAGAGCAGTGGTTTGCTCTTTGGGGCTGTCTTAGGGCCTAGGGATGTGTCGATAGGAATGATTTGCACATAATTTGCGCATGATTGTGGTTTTGTGTCCAAGGTGACACAATATTTATACACTTAGGCGCATTGTATGATATGAGATCATGAACGAAACATTGTGTTATTGCTTAGGTTGCAGGATCGTAGGGAATACGATAAATATGATAGTGAGAAGTAACCGGTAATGTCAATAAATTTACGCACTAATGGTAGTAGTGTTCGAGGAGTGCAATAAGCCGGTAATCGCTGCTTGACTTCTGTAGTAGCAATCATGTGTATTTAATTGAACGACGAATGATGCACTAGACTGATAGGATTCAGTGTTGATAGTAACTTGAGTTGTTGCTAATGAAAGAATAAATGAATTTTTGAGATTTTGCATATGTTGTATATATATTTATATATACATTGCTAAGAAGTTTGATTTTTGTAGAGAAATCAGGAAACGAGAAATGAAATATGGATGTGTAATGACAAGGAATGTGACAGTATGATACTGTCGATATGGGACAATGGACGATGCGCTAACCGGGTATGGTTATGTTATGAATATGAGAATGTAGATATATGTTAAATTATACACATGCATTGATATTGAATTGTCATCATGATATTCCTATTGTCATTATGGGAGCAAAGTGATGCATGTGATGCGAGTCACCTCTTGAGTCCGAAAGGAGCACAGTGATGCATACATGTGAGTCACCTCTTGAGTCCGAAAGGAGCAAAGTGATGCATACATGTGAGTCACCTCTTGAGTCAAAATGGGAGCAAAGTGTTGCATGTGATGTGAGTCACCTCTTGAGTCCGAAAGGAGCAAAGTGATGCATACATGTGAGTCACCTCTTGAGTCCACGACAATACCATTGATATATCGAAATGATAAGTATTATTATTGGAACGTCATGTATTGACGATGAGTATTATTGTATAGCTATTGTGTTAGCGATGAGATATGTGTGACATTGTGGGCAATGTACTGCTATTGTATTAGCGATGAGACATGTGTGCCATTGTTGGCGGATGTACCGCTATTGTATTAGCGATGAGACATGTGCCATTGTTGGCGGATGTACCGCTATTGTATTAGCGATGAGACATGTGTGCCATTTTTGGCGATCTACCGCTATTGTATTAGCGATGAGATATGTATGCCATTGTGGGCAATGTACCATTATTGTATTAACGATGAGATAAGTGTGCCACTGTTGGCGATGTACCACTATTGTAAGCGATGAGATATGTGTGCCACTGTTGGCGATGTACCACTATTGCCATTGTTGGCAATGTATCGCTATTGTATTAGCGATGAGATATGTGTGCCATTGTTGGCGATGTACCGCTATTGGATTAGCAATGAGAATATGTGTGCCGTTATTTGTGGCAGGCATCATATGTGCTACGGGTGTAACATGTGTATGCGGTAAGGTGACTAAGTTGTGAGTCGCGTATGTCATAGCGTGTTTGCTATACTAAGATTATTATTATACTAGTGTGTTTGATAGACACTGATGTAATTGTTCTGGAATCATATTGAAATATGACTGATACAGAACTAATCAGGGGATATTGTGATATATGAATATATGTTGTGGTGGATGTACCACGTGTAGCTGTATGATATGTATGTGTTGTTGTGGATATACCACGAGTAGCTGGGTGCTACGTATATGTTGTGGTGAATATACCACGAGTAGCTGTGTACTACGTATATGTTGTGATGGATGTAGCACGAGTAGCTATATGCTACGTATGTGTTGTGGTGGATATACCACGAGTAGTTGTATGCTGTTGGGATATGAACTAAGACAACTCATTAGATAATTGATTTTGGCATATAATGTATTATGATTTTATTATAGGCAATTCATTATTATATATTATTCAAATGTCTGTGTAAAATGAATATATATGTGTGTTAATGTCCTTAGGATAATATTGTATTATTCTTAAAGATTGTCCATAGTCAAGTATTATCATGAATAAGGATAATGATAATGCATTGAGACTAGTATGTATTGATGAAATATCAAATCAACACATGGGTGCATGTTAGAGAATAATGTACTGAACAGGCCCACCATGAGAATGCTACATGGATAGTTATATGAATGTCATAAGCAATTCTCATAGTGATAATAATGTATGTAATCCTTACGACTTGAGATCACCAGAGATTCCAACATAAGGAGTCGTGTATCTTGATATTGTCAAACGTTACCTGTAACAGGGTAAATTATAAAGACAATCATTGGATACACCACGAATTAAGTAGAGGCATGTTGAGTGATCAAGATATGATTTGTCCCTCCTATATAACAGGAGAAGTGTTTGGGCCCTTGATCAAGTGAGACTAAAATGCATGGCCATGCTCGAATGAGTCGATATGTGATATCGAGCTTATTCGCTTATTCTAGTCAACTTGGGGATCAAGAAATAAAAGATTAAACATACGAGTAGGACTATTTCATGACTCGTGTTTAATCTAAACACATAGGACAAAGGGATTAAGTTACATGGTTAATATTATCACCGGCCATAGGTTATGTCGAGTCAATGACATTCTTGTAACTTGGGTAGCTTTGATGTGTTGCTAGATACCGCTCTTTGCTTGTGATATAAAATGAGATTTTATATCACTGCCAACGTTGCAAGATCCTAATGGGTCGCACAAAAGATTAAATCGATAAAGGGTGATATAATTCATTGGATGAATTAAGTTGATTAGGAAGAGTCCAAATCATATAATAATAATATATGATATTATAGGACGGGCCGAATATATATATATATATATATATATATATTTATAAATTCGAATATATAGATATATATACTGGTATAAGATTGGTATAGCTTAGGGTTATCAGAAAGCCTTAATTTGATTATTTATGCCTCCTAAATCTTACCAGTATATATACATGTGTATTAGGTTAAAGCTGATGATGAATTTTGGAGTTAATCATATTAACTCAAAAGGAAAAAGAAGACCTAGCACAAGTGGCGGCCGCCTCTTTGTTTCGACGTCGCTCATCCTTTCTGGTTGAATAACAAGTCTAGCAACTTGTTCTTCAACATCCCTTTTCGATTTGATCGTGGATACCGTAGAGGCAAAGTTGCATAGCTTTGCTCTTGACTCGAGGACGTGTTGGACGTGTTGCTCAGAGGATTCACTGCATCAAACACGCTACAAAGGTATAACTCTTGACACCCGATATGAAAACCCGTATAGGTCCTCGGTTGGAAATCCAAATTTTATTCCGCTGCGTATTTGCATGTTGGATTCCTTACATATGCTACGTATGTGTTATGTTGGATATACCACGAGTAGTTGTGCTACGTATATGTTGTGGTGGATGTACCACGAGTAGCTGGGTGCTATATATATGTTGTGGTGGATGTACCACGAGTAGCTGTATGCTACGTATGTGTTATGTGGATACACCACGAGTAGTTGTATGCTACGTATGTGTTGTGTGGATATACCACGAGTAGTTTGTGTGCTACGTTACTCCTGAGAGAGTAGAGCTGACGTGTTGCGTATCACAATCTTGATTGATTCTAGCCCTATTGAGTGGGGATTGAGACAGAATCAGTATGGGACATTGCGATGTCTGTTAGTGTAGGTACACTAGAGAAATGTGATTGATAATCTATTATCTCTACATGTTGGTTGACTTTTATTAGTCATTGACCAATTTTATGATTATTGGTGATCGTCTTATTGAATAATTCATGAGAAGAACTCATGAAGAGTATGGAGACATATGTGGTGGATTTTGACGCATGACGATGCGTTAATGAAATTTGGTGGACTTAATAGTGCCACTCACGATTGATCGTATGGTGATACGATGTAGGATTCTAGTCGGCTCGGGGTAGCCACTATCTTAAGGTTATATGATAAGAGCTATAACCGGTAATTGTAGGATATATCGTGTGTCGTGATACCACCATATCGAATGTATCCTTTGGTAAGATGAAGTTATGCGGTTGATTATCAAGTTGAATTGATATAGATTATGATGACACTATCGTAATGTTACATAACGTTAGACCATTGACCATAAGATATTTTTAAATGATGTTATGTAATATATGAGTACTGCTATGACAGTACAGAGTATCAGTTGTGTTTGATACAGTAAGGTGGTGTACAAGACGTACATAGATAGAGAGTATGCATAGGATAATTGTGTTGATGTATTATCAATTATTGTTGTATGCGTATAATTGTCCACAAATGCATAATAGTGTGGAAGCATTTGGACCATGGTGAATGATTAGCATCTCGGATGGGTCATTACTCTCTAGGTGTGTGAGACTAATGAGTTAATTGAAGTCTTCTGGTGTTTGAGGCACATGAAATGAGAATGTTATTTTAAATACATGATGAATTGTTGGTTAGGAATGAGTATACATCGATGAATGTATATAAACAATGGATTTCGATTGGTAGAATCTCTTGTGTATAGAATGCGTTACCCAGTAAACGGTGATCTAAGCTCATATAGAGGAATAATTATTCACTCTACTGTAGGATTTATTTATCCTGGAGATCACTGTTTGAGAAATTGATAACTCTCATTCGAGATGGGATTATGCTGATGACGTGATCGAGATTACTTAAATAACAATTCAATTGTTGAATTGATTTTGTTAGCAATGTTCAACATTGCTGTATGGATTATCTGAATTATTATGTGTAATAATTTTTGACTCATGTGGATTAGTCTATTTATTGACAAGCGTAGTGTGATAGTGATTATTGCTTCGAATTCATAGATTATGAGACGTAAGCAAGTGATGAACTAGGAGACATGAATTGAGATTTCGATATGTATTGTGAGAATACATTAAGGACACGTATTTTACGTGTGATCTCGTGATCACAAGATTGCACCAGCTTTGATATCTGTTTAGATATATGTATGTTTGACGAGATGGGTCGTTCAATTTGAGTGGTTTATGACTCAATTTAGTATTTGAATTGTAGAACGTTATTGGTACTATAGATTCAAGTATTGGGGACCATAACGAGATTAAGTGTTTGTACCATCTGCAAACTAGTTCGCGGATTGAGTTCACTGGGTAATTGTTGAGGACATGGGTGTCCGAGGGTGAATCTACTTGACTTGATTCACATTGTTATTGGAAGGTCTGGATATTAATAAGCATGTATACTGTTGGTTTCATTTGAAGCATTGTGCGATTGCGATTGTACATTGCGATTCTATAAGGTGTTACAAATATAGCTTTGGTTTGTGAATCAAAAGTGATTCAAGTTTTAAAATAGTTTGAGGTAGACGAGTTGTTTTTGTTATTTTAACATACATGGATGTTGGAATTTTTAAGTTTGCGATGTTTATTAAGCAACCTGTTAAGGGAACTATATATGTGTTGAAGTGAAGCCACAATAAGAAAGAATGGTGAATGTGAAGGGTTTATTGGTAATTAAGTTGGGAGGACTTAATTGCGAACAAAGAAATTGGAAGGATTCAATTGCATTTTAGGGGAGGGTCAAATGTATGAAGGGGCTTATACTTGGAGGAGGTGTAAATGGATGATATAAATCCCCAACTCTGATTGATAAAAATCAGATAACGATGAAAACAAAAAAAACCCATATTTCTTCTCTTCCAATTCTGCAAATTCTGGACAAATTCCTCTTCAAGTTCTGATTGAAAGTGGAAGGAAGGTGTTAAAGTAAGTCAATTTCATCTTCTTTATGTTTCTTCTTGTATTGGTGTAGTATGTGTTCTTAGTTTGGTAACTTGTGGTTAGAATTGCTGAATTCTTGCATGAGATGAAGGTTAGAGGTCAATTATGATGTGTTGATGTTGTATGTATGGGTGAAATTGAACTGCTTGTGAGTAAGGATGGAAGAGTGTGCAAAAATGGTGAAAAGGGATGAATTTTCGCGTAACAAGACTCACCGATCGATCGGTAGATTGCACTGATCGATCGGTCGATGAGAATTAAAGTTTATGCAGCTCTCGATCGATCGAGCATTTCGGGCGATCGATCGAGGAAGACGTAGCGATCGATCGGTGACGTTTACCGATCGATCGGTGAGACGAAAATGGGATTTTTATGTATTTCTTGTATTTTCGATTTATGGCATGAATGTTTATGTTCTACTATACATTATTATCAGAAATGTGATTATGAATGTTCTGCATAAGATATTAACATAGTTGAAGGCTAATATCTTAAATGTGTATAGAGCCGTCACATACTACCGGACATCGAACAGGGTGAAGGTTAGTGCTGGTGATCGCTCGACCTCTTTTGGATAATGTCAGGTACGTGGGACGTACAAACACTCTTGTTTATTATACATTTTTGTGATTATGTATGAGGTTGATGCAATGTTTACCAACGTATTGAGGTGAGATTATTGATGGAGGCGTACAATAAGATAATATATGTGACTCTTATATGGCGTTGAAATGCACTATAACATTTGCTACTCAATATGATGGGATATTGAGCGTAATAGCAATGTTAGGTACTATAACAGT
This sequence comes from Haberlea rhodopensis, assembly GCA_907163345.1. Lineage (NCBI taxonomy): Eukaryota > Viridiplantae > Streptophyta > Magnoliopsida > Lamiales > Gesneriaceae > Haberlea > Haberlea rhodopensis. The sequence continues at coordinate 119,768 of CAJQUN010000590.1, read as the reverse complement.
TGCTACTCAATATGATGGGATCATATTGAGCGTAATAGCAATATAATGTAATATAACATTGGCTACTCAATATGATGGGATCATATTGAGCGTAATAGCAATGTTAGGTAATATAACAGTTGCTACTCAATATGATGGGATCATATTGAGCGTAATAGCAATATTAAGTATAACATTGGCTACTCAATATGATGGGATCATATTTAGCGTAATAGCAATGTTAGACAATATAATATTTGCTACTCAATATGATGGGATTATATTGAGCGTAATAGCAAATATCATATGTGCAACATATAAGCCTATGCAAATTTATGAAGAGATAGTATTTACTGAAATGAGATTGAAATGTGATTGAGAGAATAATCAGGTTATGATCGAGATGAGTTTGTGATATGTCATGACATATGTATTTAATATAATTGTGAAATTCTATTATGGTTGAGTATTGCACAGGAACAACCCAAGGAGACAAGATATATGTATGAGATACAGGGAGTATTTGTTGGTATTAAAGAAAACTGTTAATTTTGTACAACATGCTTTACATATATTCGTTGTGTTCATATTTTGGTGGGTTGTTCTGTAGGAACTCTTTTGGGCAAAGGGATGTCAAGATTGAGGGTCTATTTTGGATGATAAAGAAATGTTGATTAGAAAAGATTAGAAGAAATGAAATGTTGAGAAGTAGTAGTTGTATTTCATTATGGCATGTATGAATGTTAATAGCAACCGTTGATGTATATTAATCGACTAAACTCTAGATGATTACCAGTACAAGTGTGTTACGTGATCATTATTATGGTTTAAGGCGGTGAGGGCCTGACAAAGGCAATTTACTTTCTCTTCTAAAAGGTTTCAAAAGATGTTTAACCTAAGCTCGTTTGGTAGTTATTAATATAGGATCTTCGATTAACGACAAATCTTCATGCCCTCCAACGTTAAAATTGTTCGCCACAGTACGTGGCATATCCTCGATAAACAACGGTCATATTCGTATAAGGATAAGTCCGCTCGTAAGGAAAGAAAAGTGCAGACTTAGGAAGTAGAACAATAATGTCCAAACAACATCACAGTCTCTAGGTGATCGAGGAATACGAGTAACAAAATCCACGGCAATATGTTTCCAATCTCCTTGAGGACTTTCAAAGTCATGAAGTAACCTTCCGAGTTTTATTCATTTGGTTTAAACCTGTTGACAACCTCAACATTTGACAATACATACATTAATGCCCCATCTCATACATCTCCATCAGAATTGAGGCCTCAGATTCATAAGCATCTTTCGTCTTCAGGGTAGATACTTCTTCAGGGTATATTTGTTCCAATCTCCTTGAGTACTTTCAAAGCCATGAAGTAACCTTCCGAGTTTTATTCATTTGGTTTAAACATGTTGACAACCTCAACATTTGACAATACATTCATTAATGCCTCATCTCATACATCTCCATCAGAATTGAGGTCTCAGAGTCAGAAGCATCTTTCGTCTTCAGGGTAGAAACTGTCTTAACAGTCATGAACTTCACGAATAATGACCAAGGTCAAATCAGAATTATCAGGAACAACTTATCAATCCTTAAGTCGTAAAAACTCTCATAATACGTTTAAAGACGAGATAGATGTCCTAAAGATACAATTCTTAAGATTTCTGTGTTGAACATCATTTCGTTAGGTTAATCTAATGTTTTGAAAATTTCGACTCATCTTGAAATACTGAGACAATGATAGAATTTCTGGTATGAGTGAAAAGTTCAGTCAAATGTATAAATATCAGCATGCAGTTAGTTCTACGAACATACGCTAGAATATACTCGTGGACTTTACGACTGAGGATAGCCGTAGCAACATTTGAGTTTCTCCATCGTAATCTTTCAAAAGATTTATCAACATGCGTTGTCTTGTATTCAGATCGGAATAGATATTTTAAGTTCTTGTGGTCCGAAAAAAACAAAATTTTCCCCGTATGATTAATGATGTCAAAATTTTAAAACAAAACATTTGTTACCAGTTCAAAACTATATACAGGGTCTCAAGAAAACAATTTCATACTCATCTGACCAAATACATTTTCAACTTTTCTGTGTCAGATGAGTAATAGGTTTAGCCATTTTTCAAAACAAATCCTTTCGATAAATCAACATTTGGAATCCCGCTAAACCATAAAATATCGGACCTCATGAACATTGGTAGGTCTTAGCCAGTTAACACTACTTCGACCTTATTTGAATCAATAGAAATGCTACATCGAGAAATGACGTGGTCCAAGAGTATCACTTCGATCATCCAAAATTTCCATTTGGATAGCTTGGCATACAGAATCATTTCCTAATAGGAAACTAAGATATCGGTTTCAACTCTGTCCTCTTTCATTTGATGTTAGAATGAATGACAAAAACAGATTCGGAGGTTAGTCAAAGGACCAAAATTACGCTCGTCTGATCAGAGAAATATCTGACTCGCTTGAGTTATTCGCATAAGAGATTTGAGATTTTCATATTCTTCACTATCGATGGGAAAGCTCAATGCCGTTAAATAACATGATAGAAAGATTAACATCCTATGCAATCCACATTCAGGATGGACAAATTTATCAGAAATATTTCACATAAGGAATCTGAGATATCTGTTTTGGATATTCAACACAGCCTATTTTCATCTCGAAGGACTTTACAATTCGATCAAGAATTTGTCACGAATTCAACTCATCGAGTCCAAGAAAACATCAAGAATTAGAAGACTCGTATGACATAACCATATGTCTAGCAAACAAATAGATTTAGGCAGCTCTTGGTTTGGATTGACACTTGATACTATTCAGAGTCCAGATCTTCTCGTAGACGTACAGAAATGTCCGAAGTAGATCCTTAATATAAGACGATCATTGTTGAAATTGTCTCAATTCAATAGCGAGTCAAGGTCTCTTTACCGATATACTTACCAATCTTCATTGGAAGTATCTTCGAAAGTTCTACCATTTTAAACTTTTTTTCTCAAAACTTTATCACAAATGGCACGGAGTCTAAACTTACTTACTACTCAGGTCCATGCAAATTCTATTATGTAGTATACCCAAAATTATCACTTCTGTTAACCTGAGATCCATGATAGCGCCGAGCACAAGTTCGTGTTCAATACTATTGTCGTGCGATCTCCAGGTCCGGTTTCTTATCAATTCTACATTTTCAGAAAATTCAACTTTGCTTGAAACTGATTTTATGACATTTACGCAAAGTTCATATATAATCATTTCATTAATGGTTTTTAAATATATCGAACCATTTTTAGCATTATTTAATTATTTTTGCTTCTGGTTCAAATCATGTTCGGATGTACATCTGTACATTCTCTTATTATGTATGTTGACGATTTACAACATTTGTGCTTCATCTATGTTATTAACACATAACAACTTAAAGACTCAATCCTCTTCTTAGAATTAAGACCGCGTTATGAAGTACCGCAACACCGAAGGAATTTCGACTTAGATATCCCAACCTAAAATTTCATCTACTCATATTAATCAATTAACATCAAACTACTTAATGAAAATAATTTTCTGTAGATTCGATCATGCATCAAAATAGACATCTCATCCTTAAATTTCATTTCACAATTTTTGAGATATATGGGAATTCATCCTAAGGATAAAAATTCCCAAAAGCTCTCAATCTATATCTCATTATATGTATTTTCCCAACATTTCATGATGTTGCTATACAATTCATTCTTGGTGACAATATCGCACCTATATATTCCATGTTATCAAAACTAGTATCTAACTATGTCATTCACATATTCATCAGTTCATTCTTTTTACTTTCTGTAAAACAATATCATACTCAAATATCATTTCGATATAGCCATATTTCATTCTTTTCCAGCATTTCATTGCCGAAATCTAAATGGCTCTATGTTCTAGAGATCTCTCAATCACATCCAAGGACTCTCATCCATCATTTATCTCATAATTCATTCAACCGTGTTCAATAGGTTTCAGAGCAACTTCATTGCTCAAAGATATCTTACTCATTAAAATTGCATAAAACGGTTTGAATGTCTCGTATGATATGCATGCTCTTCATTTATTCAATCTAAAGCAGTATCAATCAATAATGACATTGGTTTCGTAGGTGTTCGAGTGTAAACTCTTTCCCTACTAAGTTTTATCAAACATAAACATTAATGTATCGGCATCGTGGTCAATATCAATACGACAAGACTCGGCATACTCAAATATAAATTACATATTGACAGCAACTATTTCACTCCAAATCATGTAAGAGCAAATAGATCAAATAAGTTTCAAACACATACACACATGTTAATTCGTTCCTATTCAAATTGTACACAAGACTCAAAACTAGAACATTCCAAGTTTATGCTCTGATACCAACTGTGAGGATCCATTCCTAATCAAGTGTTTAATTATCACATAATGATTATTTATTTGTAAACAACGAAAGATTATTTAAAAGTTCTGCCAACAAGTAGCTCTAAAAATTTCGGCATGACCTCCGCGCATGAGGGCTATACCAAAAAAAATGAAAACACCATAAAAATATCCAGTGCAGCAAGTAAATACATAATACCATAGCATGCATCATAGGCACCCAGCACATAATCCGTACTAAAAATATTTACATCATACTATAGCATGCACAATAAGTCTCCAGCACGCATTTCATACTCAAAATATTTACATAATACCATCAGCAGTAAGCAAACACCGAATATTAACAAATATTCATGAGTGAACTGAAATAAACTTAATTTACATAGTTAACTATCCAAGACACACCCTGGTAACTTTAACTATCCTACGACTGGGAAAAAGACAAAAGATACAACCCTAGGTAAGACTTCAACGAGTATTCCCTCTTTGAGATCCTGATTACCTGTAATATCTGTCATTGTCCACACACAAAGACAACAATAGCCCCCTTGGGGGAGAGCCAAAGCCCAATATGAAACTATCAAATAATTACAACGTGCATCTATAAAACGTGATATATGATGTAATGCAGTGCAATGCATGTAATGTACAATGAATCGAAATTTCAAGATACCCAAAATATCGTAGTCCAAAGAAAGGTATCATCAATCAATATCAAGCTCGAGCAGAGGGTGACAACACACACACTTTTTGCTATGAGAATCATCATGTGATGTGCTCGTCATCCCTCGTATCTAGGTCCGATATCAACAAGCGTGACTACAGTTGCTACCTAAACTGCATGTCATCGCAGTGCCCGTCGTCCCCGATACTCAGAGTAAATCAACTCAGTCATCATCAAGGATATCAAAGAAGTGGATAGATCAATATGATATGTCCATGAATCATCTATGTCATATATCGATGTATAGTTATCAAAATGATGTGTGTTAACAAAACAATTATTTTCATACATCGATATGCCAATTATGAATGCTATGAATGCTCATATTCAATTTAAATCACATAGCCAAGGACTTTCACGTAATTCACATAAGTTCAGCAAATCATGTATCAAATAATACAGATACATGTCGTATGTTACCGATCACAACATACATATTTTTTAGTTGTCCCATCATGATATCTTCAATCACTTCAATGACATTTTGGTATTGGAATCTAATAAAATATAGAATTCCAAATATCCGTTCAATCATTCTATGTCATTTAATTTGTTAAAATCAAGTATTTAGAATCATCCTAATTCCAATTCGTATTCAATTTCCTTGCATGTTTAAACCACATTCGCTAGCATTCTGATTCCCAAGTTCGTGCGATTCATTCATGAGGTTTTTAGTACTTTAAGGAAAACACTTAGCTTCCTAATCAACTATGGAGAAACCATAAAGCCTATCAATAATTCGAAATTCAAACTTTCCATTTCAATCACATCCATTTGCATTATTCAAGATTATTCATTACTTAAATTTAGTTTGAACTTGGCTATTAAAGAAATTATATGAGGCCATTACTGAAATCATCAACTAAACCCCACATCGACTCAATTATGCTAAAACATGCACCCACACATGCATTGTACTCGCACAAGCACCTTATAACAGCAGATTTCCAATCATGCAGCATATTTACTAACTCAAATACAACATCAAAACCGTAACCATTCCAGAATAATGTCATTATCTTTAAGATTTAGAAACACAAATGAACAGCAAGAGCCATTGAGCTTTATGCACTGACAATTCTATATAATTGCTTCAACCATAGATTTCAAAATTCCTCTTAAAACAGTAGAAAGAAAATCGAGCTATTTCCCCCATTTCTAGTTTATCAAGTTAATACATGATTTAATGGAGTTAAAAGTTGATTAAGAATAGAAGGAAAACACTTCACCATCTCAAGCATGAAAATCGACATCATCCTTAAACATGCATCGACTAACACCCAACATGCATCTATTTCCTGAACTCAAATGCATTGAAATTTCATAAAGTCCCCTCAACATGATTCATCAACTTAAAGCATGATTTAAAATGGGTGAACATCGATTAACCACAGAATTGGAACAACTTCATATTCACATGCACAAATTCGATCAAACCTAAAATCGAACCAGTTTACAAAGTCGGAAAGAAACTCATGCAATCCTTCCTAACCTGCTAAATTGAGCTAAACATGATTTAAAAGGGTTAATTATCGGTTAAGAACATGGTGTACGAAGTTACACCCTAACACTGTATTCGATCGGCTATTTTCAACATGCAACGGAAATTTTGAATAAAAATCAACAAACTTGCAGGGAAATAACGATTAAGGGATTAGGGAGGACTACCTGCAAAAATATTGGAAGACATCGGACCCAAAATAGAAGAACCCAAACTTTCCACGCTTCGTCGCTTTCTACGAAAATCCGATGCAAATCCGCGATGTCAACCTCACTTCTTGGTATGGAAAGTTGCGCTGGAGAGAGGGGAAGGTGGTGGTGGTTTGGACTCAGCGAGCGGCGGTCGGACGATGACAGGCGCGACGATTGAGCGACGAGAAGAAAAATGCGGACGAGAGCAGGGGAAAGGAAAATTGGTTGTTGCGTCTGATGTTTGTGTCTTTTTTTCACGTTTTTGTGTTTATATAGCGAACAATGTAATTACAACACATTATTAATTGTATTCCACTCCAGTTATGTACATCGAAGTGTCATCGGTGCACTGATAAATTAAATTTACATTCGACACTTGGGATTTATATCCACTACTAAAACACACAATTAAATTCTTCATTTTTAAATTTTTTTAATTTAGCAATTTATTTTTAAAATCTATCGGAGTTTATTTTACTATTTCAAAATTATCTCATGTCCGATTAATTGTCTATTGACATTCATATTGTCAATTTCACATCTAATTAATTAATTTCAAATTAAATTATAATAAATTCCCAAATTATAATTAATTAACAGTAATCAAATCTTGGGGCCTTACAAAGTTGATGGCCAATTATGTAAAATAGTTTTTATGTAGTAGTGACTAGTGAGGAGCAACCCCTCTTTGACAAGATGTAAGTAAGAGAGGAGAGGAGAGGAGAGGAGAGGAAGGGAGGGAATCTTGATAGTTTTTTGGTCCATTTGTAGTGACTAGTGATCATTGAGATTTCAGCTTGTGGGCTTTGTGAGGAATTTCATTTTTCTTGTATAATTTTGTAATTATATTGAATGTAAAAATTTCTCCCGGATTAATATTAATTCATAGATCATGCTCCATGTGGTTTTTATGTACATAATTATAAATTGAGATCAAACCTCACTTGTCGTTGAATATAATATACTAAATAAAAATCACTAGCTCATGGCCTGTCGCCACCCTCATGCTCCCCTCACCGCATTGTCCGGCGTGAGCCGCTGCTCATTTTTGGAATCGTATGATACAGAGTATACATTTATTTTTTTGTTTTATTTTTTGTGATTTTTTGAATTGAATTGGTTTACTCACATAGATCGTATTTAGTATATATTTGACTCTCAATGGTTCATACATAAAGCTGGTGTTGTATCACAAGTTCACAACTTTTCACAAATTTTAGATTATATTTTTTTCTTTTGCGGTTATACCTTGGATGCCCCTATCAACCTCGGGAATTTCTGTTGAAATTTTTGAACCCACAAGTTATTTGATAACCGAATTATAATCAGATTACAGTTATGATTGAAAAAAAAAATATACTATAAACTTACAGTAGTAGTATGTAACACTGCTCAAAATCTGCACAACTGGAAATTGGAACAGGATGAGACCACAACAAGCCGTGTGCCGTAAACTTAAATTCGCCCGCCTACAAGCTTCTGACCTCTTGGACAAGAGAGTTCAAAGGTACAACGCCCAATCGCCTCTGTTCGGAGTGAAGCAGAAATCTGAGCAGACTCGATTGAACAACAGTAGTGTGTAGTACTCTCAAATGTATGAATGTATGAGTGAGTGAACAATTTCGGATTTATGAAAACAAAGGGCTGGAGCAGCTTATATAGCTGAGCAGCGGACCTCTCCAAGGTCTTAGAAATTAAGTGTAATGTTTAGTGGGGTAGATGAAAAGTCTTAACACTTAACATCAGATTAATATGGATTTAAGTCTCACACTTAAATCTGACATCAATTCTGTAGGTAGGTGAAAAGTCTCAAACTTAGTACTCAGCATAATATGAAAAGTCAGGTAGATGAAAAGTCATTTCAGAAATCCGAGTAGTAAAAAGATAGGGTTGCCTTCACGGCAGCGAAGCGGCGAGATGAGCGGAGCGGACGAACGGACGGCGCGTGAGGGACACCTATCTTTTCTACTTAACTACACTCTATTGATTTGTATCTCATTATAAACAAACCGTAAGTGTCTCAACTTTTCAATGTGGGATTTCTTTAGCCTAATTGATTATTCATAATTAACTTAATTTTGTTCTCATTAACAAAATTAATAATAATTATTGGGCTATCAATTAAACCCAATTATAATAATTAATCCCAACAATCCCCCACATGAATGCAATATGGAGAAAAATTACACAATGCACATAGATGGAGATTTGAGAGTACTTTGAGAATCCACTGCATCAGGATAGATGGTGGTTAACCTTGAACATTCCTTAGTAAAGTATCAGCGGATATACTTGTCAACTAGTGGACGTGATGCCTTGAACTGTTTGACGTTTTATGTATAGCAAGACAATAATACTCACAGAGCTTCATCTCCACATTATTGGTTCTTTCGTTGTTGTCCATTTTGGCCCTGGACTGTCTTGGATGTTTCATCGAATGCTCTAGAGATTTATCCCTCAAGTCATCTCATAGAAGCGGCCCCTTCACATTCAATATAGACGATTTCTCCTAAAGAGTATCATGTCATACCCCACTTTAATATCTCGAGATAGAAGAATCATTAAGAGCATGAGCTCAGCCTTCCTAAATACAGGTTTTTCACTCTTCATCACAGGAATAGGTAAGAAACTCAATTTCTAGAGTGCTTTGTTCGATCCCCCCCCCCCCCCCCCCCCCCCCCACAACAATTCGGTTTTCACATTGAACCTGCAAATTAGACTTTACAATTCAGGTTGGGTTGCCATCATGGTTGTAAATCAATTTCATGGGCTTCAACCCCATTCCCCTCGATGAAATCTCTACTCGGTCTCTCGTTAGACCTTTTGTAAATGGGTCCGCAATGTTTTCTTTTGACTTAACATAATCTAGAGAAATAACACCAGTTTTCAATATATTTCTCACGGATTTATGTCTCCGATGTATGTGTCTATATTTCCCATTATACACATTGTTTTGTGCTATTCCCACAGCTGATTGACTATCGTAGTGCACGCTAATGGGTGGCACATGATTTGACCACAATGTAATGTGCTCCAAGAAACTCTGAATCCAATCAGCTTCTTCTGCTGCAAGATCTAAAGCTATGAACTCATATTCCATAGTTGATTTAGCAATGTACGTTTGTTTGCATGATTTCCATGAAACAGATGCACCTCCAATTATAAAGATATATCCACTCGTGGACTTTATATTCTTGGAGTCCGATATCCAATTTGCATCTGAGTACCCTTCAATTACTGCTGGATATCTCGTATAATGTAGTCCGTAATTAGTAGTGTATCTTAGATATCTAAGAACTCGAACTACTGCCTTACAGTGCTCATAACTGAGATTACTCGTATATCTGCTCAATTTGTTGACTGAGTTAGCTATATCAGGTCTAGTGCAGTCCATGAGGTACATGAGACTACCTATGACCCTAGAGTACTCAAGTTGTCGCACACATTCTCCACTATTCCTGCAAAGATTTGACACCACCTCCATAGGTGTTCTCGCGATGATATTATTTCCATTGTCAAACTTGTCAAGTATCTTCTCAACATAATGATTCTGGGAGAGAGAATAATCATCTTCATGTTTGGTGATCTTCATCCCAAGAATCACATCTGCATGACATAGGTCTTTCATCTCAAAATTTTGTGACAACATTTTCTTGGTAATTTTGATGTTATTGTTATCACCAACAATTATCATGTCATCTACGTAGAGACATACTATCACATTGTTTGTATTGTCTCCTTTCACATAGACATATTTATCGCATTGGTTTGTTTTAAACCCATTTGAAAGCATGACAATATCAAATTTTCCGTGCCATTGTTTATGTGCTTGTTTTAATCCATACAAGGATTTCACAAGTCTACACACCTTCGTTTATTTACCTGAAACTACAAACCCTTCAGGTTGGTCCATGTAAACCTCCTCTTCTGACTCTCCATTTAGAAAAGCCGTTTTTACACCCATTTGATGGATCTCTAGGTTATAAAATATAACAAATGCAATTATTAACCTTATTGACGTTTTCCGGGATACATGCGCGTATGTGTCGAAATAATCAACACCCTCAGTTTGTCTATAGCATTTTGACTACAAGTTTAGCCTTATACTTATCGACCGTACCATCAGGCTTCATCTTCATCTTGAAGATACACTTGTGGCCTAGTGGTTTACAACCTGCAGGAAGATCCACTAGTTTCCAAGTATGATATGTAAGATAGATTCTATCTCACTATTCACCGCTTCTTTCCAAAGATCAGAGTCTTGAGATGACATTGCTTCCTTAAAAGTAGCCGGTTCCTTTTCTAACAGTTATGTTAGGAAATCCGAGCCAAAGACTTCTCTTTTACTTCGTCTAGGCAATTCTACATTCTCTTGAGATTCTCTATCACCCACATTTCTCTCAACAATGGTTTCAGGCACTGTCGGAGTTTTGTGGGGAAAGATTTCCTCAAAGAACGAAGCATCCCTAGCCTCAATGATAGTATTTACATGCATTTCTGCATTATCTGACTTGTGTACCAGAAATCGATAAGCACTACTATATTGTGCATATCCGATAAATACACAATTCATTGTCTTATGTCCTAACCTAGTCCGTTTAGGAGGAGGAATTGATACCTTTGCTAGACAGCCCCAAACCCTTAGAAATTTGTAGGCAGGTGCGTGATCTTTCCACAATTCATAAGACGTTTTATCCAACTTTTTATGTGGTACTCTATTTAGCACATAGTTGGCGGAAAGTAGAGCTTCTCCCCACAAATTCCGAGGTAAGTCAGAACTTATAAGCATTGCATTCACCATTTCCTTAAGCGTTCTATTATTCCTTTCAGCAAAACCACTTTGCTCGGGAGAATAAGGTGCAGTGGTTTGATGAATAGCACATATTTGTGCAAATGGTTACTCGTATTCACCGCCTCGATCACTTCGAAGAATTTTAATCTTTTTATCAACTTGATTCTCAACTTCATTCTTGTAATGAATTAACATGTCAATTGCTTCGTCTTTACTTCTCATTAAGTAGACATAACAATATCTTGTACAATCATCAATAAATGTTATGAAATAATTTTTACCGGCTCTAGATTGTACATACTTTAGATCGCATACATCCGTATGGATCAAGTTTTACGGTTTGGTGCTTCGCTCAATTGAGTGTAATGAAGACTTGGTTAATTTGGCCTCTACACAAGTCCCACACTTGTGTTTATGATTGATGTTAAATTTAGGTAATAGACTAAGAGACATTAGCCTTTGTAAGGACTTATAATTCACATGTCCCAGTCTACCATGCCACAAATGTAAAGGCTCACAAGAATAATCAAACTTTAAAGTTTTATTAGCCACATTGGAAACAATCATTACATTATTTTTGTTTGTGCTAGCCTCATTTGCTGCATTAACATCAACATCAACCTCTACACTAGACTTAGCCTTAGGAGCTAGTCATTACAGTCAAGAGGTTATTGGCCAACTAGCATTTTCCCACAAACATATCACCCTTGGACAGAATGACTTTGTCGGATTCAAAGAAGAGCTGAAAGCCTTTCTTGTTCAACACTGCTCTGGAGATGAGATTCTTTCGAATATCTGGCACGTGGAGCACCTCGGTAAGTGTCAACGCTTTACCGAAAGTTATCTTCAGCACAACCGTCCCCTTGCCTTCAACTTTTGATACTGCTGAATTTCCCATGTAGCAGTACTCGTCATTGACTAGTTGATTGGTCTTAAACATCCATTTGTTGTCGCATATGTGGCGAGTAGCCCCACTGTCCACCCACCATTCCTTGGAGTTCCCACCAACAAGGTTCACCTCTGACACCACAACAGTCAGATGCGTGTCATCCATGTCTGAACTCAGGTTGTCCTCAGCAATGTGGGCATGTGCAGGCCTCTTGCCTTTGCCTATGGTTGGGACTGACTTCCTTTTACCCTCATTGATTTGGCGTTGTGTGCAGTCCTTGGCCTTATGATTAGGTTTACTGCACACATAACAGTCACCGGTGAACCTCTTGTTCTGAGTATTTCCCTTGGAATCAACAATGTGTTTGCGCTTATTCCCGTGGGAGTTGTCCCCAACTTCAACCACGTTGGCCTTGGAAATCATTCCAAATGATTTCTTGTCAACTTTTCGGTTGTCTTGCTCGATGCGCAGCCTCCTGATAAGATCCTCGAGACTCATCATCTTTCGATTGTGCTTTAGGTAGCTCTTGAAGTCCTTCAAGATGGCGGTAATTTTTCAATCATCATCGCCACTTGGAGAGCATCATTTAGCCCCATATCTTCAGCAGCAAGTTCATGATATATCAGCTGCAGCTCTTCGCATTGCTCAACAACGCTCTTGCCATCTACCATTCGATAGTCATGGAATCGACCGGTTACAAATTTCTTTGCGCATGCGTCGTCAACTTTGTACTTCATTTCTAACGATTCCCAAAGATCCTTCGCAGTTTCTTTGGGGGGATACACATTGAAAAGTGCATCATCAAGAGAATTCAGTACATAATTACGACAGAGGTAGTCAGCACTTAGCCACGATTCGACTATTACAGCAGATTAAGGATCCTCTTTGTCCTCCACTGGTTTCTTCTCTTTAAGAAACTTGGTTAAGTTCAAAGTGGTCAAGAAGAACATTATCTTCTGTTGCCAATGCTTAAAGTTGGAACCTTGAACTTTTCCGATTTTTCAAATTGAGAGAACGTCATTGGGTTTCTCAGAACTGGGATAACGACCTAGCTTTCATCACTGGAATCTCAGTATTCTCAGCAACTCGGTTTGGAATCTGGTCACCCATAAGCTAAAAACAGAATACAAACGATACAATATCAAACTAGTTTTAAAACGAACAGTATAAATTTTGATAGTGCACAAACAATGACTGTTTGAAAATTCGACAATTATATTTTTCGAAAACTGATTATGTTCCAAAACAGAACTAAAACAGATTTTGAGTTTACGACTGCTGAAATTTTTGAACCCACAAGTTATCTGATAATCGAATTATAATCAGATTACAATTATGATCGAAAAAAATATACTGTAAACTTACAGTAGTAGTATGTAACACTGTTCGAAATCTGCACAACTGAAAACTGGAACAGGACGAGGCCACATCAAGCCATGTTCCCGTAAACTCAAATTTGCTCGCCTACAAGCTTGTGGCCTCTTGGACAAGAGAGTTCCAAGGTACAATGCCCAATCACCTCTATTCGGAATGAAGCAGAAATCCGAGCAGACTCACTTGAACACCAGTAGTGTGTAGTACTCTCAAATGCATGAATGTATGAGTGAGTGAACAATTTTTGGATTTATGAAAACAAAGGGCTGGAGCAGCTTATATACCTGAGCAGCAGACCTCTCCAAAGGTCTCAGAAATTAAGTGTAATGTTTAGTGGGGTAGATGAAAAGTCTCAACACTTAACATCAGATTAATATGGATTTAAGTCTAACACTTAAATCTGAAATAATTCTGCAGGTAGGTGAATAGTCTCAAACTTAATACTCAGCAGAATAAGAAAAGTCAGGTAGATGAAATGTCATTTCAGAAATCCGAGTAGTAAAAAGATAGGGACGCCTTCGCGGCAGGGACACGCGAGATGCAACGTGGCGCGGCACGACGTGGCACAACGAGTCGAGTCGAGTTGAGTCGAGACGAGACTAGCCGAGCCGAGCCGAGCGGACGGACGGACGGCGCGTGAGTGACACCCATATTTTTTACTTAACTACACTCTGTTGATTTGGATCTCATTATAAACAACCATAAGTGTCTCAACTTTCCAATGTGAGATTTCTTTAGCCTAATTGACTATTCATAATTAACTTACCATAATTTTGTTCTCAGTAACAAAATTAATAATAATATTGGGCTTTTATCAATTAAACCCAATTATAATTATTAATCCCAACAATTTCTATCCCATATTGGGAGTAATTTGAACATCCCTATCAACCTCGAGAATTTCTTTCCCCCACTGGGAGTATTAATCCAGATGTCGATATAATCATTGCATGGTGTCGACCCCATGTGTGGTCTACACCATCCAACGGCTCAAGCTACATGTAGAGTGTTACTCCCCATGTAGGATAGAAATCTCTAATGAGCTCTTAGATAAGAAATGGTCGTGCACGCAAGAGCTTTCGGTCACAACTAGTGATAGGATCGGTTTCATTGAGAAGGATAGTTGAATGAACTGCACCAGTTCACTTGTTATTCTCTAAATTCTTCACTTCGGCCAGGTTAACAACATGAAGCCGTTTATTGATCAAAACTGATATATCGAGCTACTTCATTAAGTAGGGAATTAACTCGAGCAGATGTGGTGAATACATATGTACTGATGGTAGGTTCAATACGAGTTGAACATTAAGATAAAGCAGTTAACTATGTAACAAAAACAACCACGTGTTGTTTATGGAAGTTCGAATGCTCAATCATTCTACATCTCATCTTCTGCCATTACATGAAAGATACACTGGAAGACTTTTATTTGTACAGTCACTCTTGTACAAACTCACTTATACTGCGATCACACATAGTCTGAACTCCTAGCTGTCAACTCAACCAGCTACGTCATAATTACAATTGTGAACTACAAAACTCAGTTTTCACAACTCATCTAGAACTGTTACAACTGCACTCTACTAAACATTAAGTACATTACAAATGTAAGAGTGGAGTTGAGTGTTCAATCAGTCAATTGCTAATACTGGTTGGGACGTTGATCCTTGAGTGACATGTTGTAGTTGGAAAGTGGTGCCTTGAATGCTTCTTAATAAATTGGCTTATCTTGAAGACACATAGGAAGAGTCGAGCTTCTCTTCAGGGTAGATTTTGAGAGGTAAAGATATATCCTTTAACTGTATTTGTATTTGGGTATCTCGAATCTTCCCCTCTTCCTTTGAATCCGAGTTTTCAATAAATACTCAGAGATTACAACAATCTAATTCTGAATTCTAAGTCTTCGTACGAACATTTGAACTTGTTTTCTTCTCTTGTACTTTTGTACATTAAAAGCTTTGCAGCCAAAGCTTGTTATAGTACTATTGCATTTAATGCACCTATTGTAAGTCTGCAGACTTTGTTCTTTCGGTGTCTAACAACCATCTTGACAGGTACATTCTAGTCTTGTCAAATGTCCTTCTCATTAACGTCTCTTTTGTCATCAGTACTAGTTTGCATGTTCTGAAGACTTCCTCTGAAAGTTTTGTATTACTCTATTATTGAACTGCTGAACCGATCATTCTTCGAGTTGGATTGAATCGTTCCTAACAACTAGCACACTGTATGATTTACTCAGTATATATATCTTGATCGAATCTTGGGATATTGGCTTATCGTGATATCATCCCATGACTAGTCATTTATAATTAGAATTACATTTTTCCTAAAAAAAATACATCTTGATATGACCAAAGCCTTCTATTATTATTTAATTGATCTTTTACTTTAATTTATAAGAACATTGAACTTGCCATCTTATGCCGCGGAATTAGAAAACCAGTTGTCATACAGTGCTGATCGCATAAAGATATAATCGGTCTCATTTCTATACACTCGGCCTTACAAATATCAATATACACATATACATAGATATTCATTTATCAAGGTCTGTACAAATACCCGGTTCATATAAGTGTTTTCCCTGATATTTTGGGTTCGCAAGATTAGTGATGAATAATTATAACTTTAAATTCTCCGTTCCGATAGCAGAAATCACTTAGAAAATTTATGGTGAGTGTTAATCAACAAACTTATTCCATACACACACATACATTTGTGAATATATATTTCTATGTTGTGTTGGTTAAACATAGTTTTCATCATAATTAGAATACTCACCTATTTTGTCCAATGTACGTTCGATAGAATAAAACTAATTCAGAGATTACTGGATAATAGAATTGTCGAGAACTAAATGGAATTTTTCTATCATTAGATCTCAAGTTTTCGCCATCATAATGTTGGATGGTGGCTTCTTTTGCAAGCACTATTACACATTCTGCAAGTTTTTTGAACACGTTCCTTACCTGTAGCTTTGGTGGCATGGTTGGTGGACGATGGATTGGAAATTGTCAATGATAGAGGATGACAAATTCAAAATGATAATCTTCTCTGAGGGTTTGTGTGCCTATATAAACCCATCAATCCATCTTTTGTAAATCATCCATCGCCTAGTTATCTCTAAACTTTTAAGTTTTATATATCTGTATATGTGAGTCGTGAGGTGATCATTAAGAGTTTGTAATTCTCATATGAAAATATCAATAATTCTGTGTTTGCTCCCATTGATGTTGGCGATTGCCAAATACGTAAATATCTGTGATCTTGTATGTGTATGGCCATTGATAAGTGTTATTTTTGCATTAATATTTTTATGATTTCTCGTTATGTTTCATAATGATTCTTGAACAATATCATGATTTTCGCATGTGTCATGAATCATTGTGAAAATGTGAGGACATGAAGAAAAGAAGCTAAAAACGATTAAAGAAGAAGAAAGTTGAAGAAAAGAGAAAGATCGGAATAAAAGACACATGTCATTTTTTTTTCCCTCAAATTTATTCATGTTCGAGCCATATTTTGGAAATGTGGTCAACATAAAAGTTGTAGAACTTTCTGTTATCTTCGTGTGTACATCTAATTAGTTTAATTCTGATATCGTATGAGAAAGTTATGTCAAAATAGTACAGGCTTGTCAGCCGGGCAGAAGACCAGGCGCTAGGGGGCCTTGATTTAGGAGCCGTTGCGCCAGTCTGGCTGGGAAAAAATTCATTTTGACAAAAATAGGCGCCCCAACACTGTTGGATGAGGCGTCCTAGAACCCTATCGCGGAAGGACATTTTAAGTTGCTGTTTTTAAAGATATGGATGAATCTTACCAAGTTGGGGAGAACTCTTGAATGATTTTGACCTATATATCACTCAATTTATCAGATTTTCAAGAGAGAACCATATTTTTTAACCTAGTAGTAGCCTCCATCTTCCATCCTCCATCTTTCACCTTCACCATCATCAACCTCCATACCATCATCCTAGGTTTTGAAACATCTTCAACAAGATAATCGAGGAGCACGATAAAGAAAGAATCAAGGGAAGGATCGAGAATCAATGAACGAAGTCGATTTGGGAGTTTGGTCTTATTTTTTGTAAGCTTTTGTTTTGAATTATTATTTGATTTAATGTGTTTTGGATGATTGAGAATATCTTAAACATTGTTTTTTTTTTATAATATTATTGATTGATTGAATTCATTCACCTTCTATGTGCATGCTTTATTGTTCTTAATGCTTTTGAAGGTTTGACCATCTTTGAATGATTCTAGTTATTATAATTGAGATTGAAAGACTATATTATAATACGACTTAGTAATCTATGCTATGTGTTTAAGATTTTGATCGAAGGATAAAATTACATACGAGTGATATCTTTAGGTTATTTTTAAGTGGTTTTCATAAAGTTTTCTGTAATATCAAATTGTTAAATAAGTGGACGAAAGTCACTTGTTGCAGTTTGGTGTTATGTTTAATATATCTCGGTAGACTATATTGAATAAATTCGAAAAACTCGTCGCTTTAGAGATGGATTGATATTGAATCATAAACAATAAAATAATTGTAAGGGAATTGCTTAGATGAACCATTCTCTTGACAATCTGTTCTGGTGGAGTTTTCTGGTGATCATCGATTGTTTTGATTGGATTACTAGTAGTTTAATTAAGTTATTAGTTTATTCACTACTTCAATCTTCGTATGTTAAATATAGTTTAAAGAAATCTTATTTGGTACTTGCTTGTTAGTCCAAGGTTCAACACTCCTACTTACGAATCATTATATTAAACTTGACAATGTATTGCGGTCGATTTATGCTGTTGATTTATATCATGCACCGATTAATATTTATTTGCTAAATAAAAGCGCGATCAATCGTTGCACTTTAATTTTGGATATTCTGGCATAACACATAATTCATTCAATATTTATTTACTTACCAAGAGTTGCAATACGTTTTCATAAAATTTTTTTTATATATCATTGGGTTAATATTAAATTTTAATATTCAATAAACTCTTCATTTTCCGAAAAGAAAATTGCTAGATTGGATTGCTTTGTCGGGATGAAAATTGCAAGATTGGATTGCATTGTCGGGATGTGTGTCCCGACACATAAACAATTTAACCTGAAATTTATATATATTTTAAAATTTTCATATATTTTTAAAATCTTTATGTCAACAATTATTCCATCTGTAAGGACCATAAACACGTCACACGACCCAATATCTTTTTTTTTATAATAATAATAATAATAATAATAATAATAATAATAATGTAACACCCCTTTCTACAATCTGTTGGTGTTTGGCTTTTAGTAGGATCTCATTAAATGTATAATCAATTTGCAATAATCAAGGGAGTAGCGAGGGTATTATAAAGTTAGTCATAATGGAGCATTGAAAATGGTATGGCTTTTCAAGGCGTCTGTGGTGTGAGGGGACCTGATTTTGTTTTGATGGTCTTTGTTATTGACTGATCAAGTTCTTGTCCTGCGACATATTTCTTCTATGCGCACTTTTATGATGACACTGTTATGTCTATATTAGGTCTCTATTTATATGGCTTGGTTTTCATTGATTTAGCCTCGGTTTATAGTCTAGATTGACCTTTGAAGTACTGCTCTTGTTTAGTATATAATATATGCCTTTTATGCTTAAAAAAATGGTATGGCGTTTTTTAATTCAAAAAATTCGGGCCAATCAATTCTTTCAACTAGGTTTAATTTTAGTCAAAATGACCAAAATTGACATAGAACACACACGAAGAGTGGCCCTTGAATACATCGGAATTTCATATCAGGGTGGACAACATTAGATACAAACCATAACTGTTTTATATGAAAAAAATTTGATGATGAAAAAATTATAGATTAAAATTGTATAAGGTAATGTAAAATAAAAACATAATTGTGGCCTAATTTACTCTAAAAGTTTGGGACTAATATAAAAAATGTCAATATTAGATTAAACTTTGAAATTTACGTGAACTACTTCTACTTAAAGTATTGGGCTATTTCTACGAATTGTTCACAATCTAGGTGGGCAATATGAAGTCCATATTGTTTGTTGGGGCCAAAATTTATTAAACATGAAATTCAGGTTTTAAACACAGATTTATAATTGGACTAACCATTGTTAGGTTAGGCCCAAACAATAAAATTGCCAATGGCCCGGTGAGCCATCTACACCATAAATTGACGCAATTCAATTTAATATTATTTCAGGAGAAAAAAATGTTGTGTACCTTGTCTAGGAATAGCGGTGGGGCAAGTATGGGATGGGTTTGACCAATCGACCCGCCCCGCTACACATAAAACCCGGACCTGCCCCGCCCCGCTTAGACCCGAGAACCCGGCGGGTTTACCCAACCCGCCCCAGTCCAATTTTTTTTTTTTTAAAAAAACAAATTTAGTTAGAAATCAATTTTGAAACACAAAAGTTGAGTTTTGTGATTAAATTTCTTGTTTTCTCTAGTAAATATTTATAATAAACATTGTAAAACTATCTTTAAGCTACTAAATATTTATTAATTTGCTCCTATTTCCTTCAAAATGTCTAACTTCTTTAACATGAACACATGAATTTTGATATAAAATTAAATAATGACACTTTATTGTTCAATCAAAGAAGTAAAATGTATAATCAATATAAATTTTTTTTTTTAAAAATAAAAATGTATAGAGGTGTGGGTCCGGGGCGGGTTCGGCCAATCCCAGGACCCGCCCCACCCCACTTTCATACCCGGTTGAAGCGGGTTTGGACCCGTCGCCGGGGCGGGTTCAATGAGGGTCCGAGTTTGGACCCATCGCCGGGGCGGGTTCAATGAGGGTCCGAGTTTGGACCCGTCCCATTGCCATCCATAACCTTGTCCTACTATACACGACGAGTGATATGGAGACATTGATACGACATGACATGGACACAACGAAACACACACACACACACACACACACACACACACATATATATATATATATATATATTATTAAAAATACTAAAATTCACATTTTTAATTTCTAAAACCATGAAAAATCAACAAAAATATTCTTACCAAATTCAAGAAGCATATAAATAAATGCATGTCACTGGAATTTTCATAGTATCACTCATACTAACACCAAATACATATTACTTTAGTTAATATAAAGTCTAACAAACTTGTCCAAAGAAAATATAACACCAAAAATACTTTACCAAATTAAAAAATAATACATATAAGTGTATGCCACTGAAATTATCATATTATCACTAATACAAACAACAAATGTATATTATTTCAATTAACATAAATTTTAACTAACACGTCTAAATTCATTTTAGCCAAAATGTTTTTAAATTGTACAATTAACACCCAAGAGTATCCTTTCTGTGTTGGACACACTCATCGCTCGGGTTCGACAAGGGTGTCCTATTTTGAAGGGAATGTCGACACTAGTGTCTGAATTTATTTTTTTAATAAAATAAGGACACACCACGTGGCATGTCCTACACGTGTCCGAGGAATGTCCGACACTGCACCGAATGATTTTTAGGAATATCTGTGCATCATAGCATCTCATACACACTACATTTTTTAAAAAACTTTTTTCGAGCCATTGTTGGCTCTGCCCTAATTCTCTATTTATTTCTCAATTCTGCAACTTTTTCGAAATCTACTTGTCCACATGTATGCATGTTCATCGGATTTCATATAATCGGTCACCGATTAGTTGTTTTCTTTACAATCTCATTTAATTTTTTTTTTTTTTTTGTGGGATCCAAGGGAAGAAGTTGTGTTGTGATGAAGAAATATTCATGGGATATATGAAAGAGTTGACGGGTTTTCATAGATATGACTCAACTGCCTAGCGGAGTGCGCCGAGGACGCCAACCCGCTGCTACTGGACTTGACCCTTGCCAGAATACCCAAGCTCCTGCATTTGTAGGGCTTGACCCAATTAAAATTAAATTTTTTTGTAGGGCTAGTGGGCTAAACTGGCCATACCAAAAATTAATTTTTTTTTAGGGAAAATTACGGGCCGGTACACTTTGGTGAAACATAATCTATCCTAGTCCAGCGAAAAAAACATTAGTTGACATAAGTCCATTCTTGGTTGAAATGACCATAATAACCCCATGTGGTCCATGTGATCCAAGCGGTCCACGCGGTCCAACCAATCTTTAATAAAATTGCATTCTTAGCCTAGAAAATGTTTAAAGAACAAAAAATGCCACAATATACTATTCATCATCGTTTTCATCCTAATATTTATCAAACAGAAACATTATATGAACATGAGATCCTTCAGTTTCTGTCATCTCGAGATGAATCCCAAGAGCATACTTTTGCAAAGGACTCACAGTTTATATAACGTTCGTCTAATTATAATTCAACCCGATTTGAAGATCATGTTAAAAATAAATAAAAGGCCCAACATGCTTCCGTATTACAATAAATTTTAGCAAACTGAAAAATACCATTTTGACCATAACGGCACCGGGTGAGGTGGGTCGCAACTTCCACCAGTCGAAAACTTACTGCCTCCAGACTGTTTTACGAATGGCTCCTCACCATCCAACCTCAGCACACGGGCGAGGTTAGTCTGCAGTTATGCGACTCCTTCAGAAACCGCACAGCACAGCCCTAATTCGTTTCCTACCTTAGGGCGTAAGGTATATTCAAGATATAAAAAAGATTTAAAGAAATCTGGGAGATAGCTGGGCAACAGCCTTATTTTTATTCTGGAATACTTATAACATCTATTACATTAAAACGTCTCCTTTTGGGAGGAGACGGACTTGTTTAGCCTCTCATATAGATGAGGCTTGACTCAAGAACACATAAACTTGAAACAAACAGAACAATATTACAGACACTGATGAAATAAAAGAAAGAAAAGAAATATTACCAAGCTAAGAAAGCTGAAGATTACAAAGTTTGGAGACTACAATATTTATTTTCAGAAAACTATGGAGAATTTTCGATATCCTTAGCTTCCTGAATGCCTTGGTATTTATAGAAGTCTGGAGGTGGATGTGAAGTCCGGACTTCAAGTCTTGTTAATAATCAGACGTCATTGCATGCGTCTTCTATCTTGTTTGGTATCTGTGGTCCCTTCGACTTTCGGCCGAAGAGCTGTCCTACCATTTTGTTTTCTTTTTCAAATGGTAGTGGTCCTCGTCAGAGTCACATGGCTCTTGTCTCCCTGTGGTCCTTAAAAATTTGGCCTTTGCAGTCCACGTGGGAATTTTCCACGTTTGCCTGGACCTGTTTTGTCCTCTTTCTTTTGGTCCCTTTTGACAGGGAATCCTTTCCCGAACAGTGGCTCTTTCTGCTCTGGGCAGCTTGGGCAGATGTAGTCATGCCATCTTCCCACATGAGCCATGTTGCAGAACTTCCGACTCGTTTCTTTGGTTGCCGGAATCTTGTTGTCCCATAATATCTGCCTCTTCTTTCAAAGATGTCCTCGGCAAATTTTGTAGTATGGCTTGTCATGGCGTTAACCATGAATGATCCGTTTGCTGTTTTCTGGACTATTTTGAACGGATACTTGACTTTGTCCATCTCTGTGAGACAGACCCATAATCCCCAAGCTCTTCTGGTTGTAATGTCGTCTTCTGTGAGCGGGGAAACTAGTGTTGTTCCTTCGGGCGGTGGTTTTATTTGATCCATCGCCTTCCAGTTAGGCCTTTGTAACTTTACAAAATGAAAGCTAGGGTGAAGGCCTTTTCCTGTGATTTCTGGGGCTGCAGTTATGAATTTTAGCTCCAGAACGTCTCCTCGTCCCAGTGTATGATTATTTTGCCGTGAGTCATGCACTCCTTCAGAGATCCAATCCGGTAATTTTGCGATTTCCGGAAAACTTGGTGCTGTGGTAAAGACTGAGGCTATGCAGCCAAAATCGAACCACTCACGAACACTTTCTGGTTTGACACCAGGATGCATCCACATTCTTGGGTATTTTCCTGACCAGTCTGCTGTAATTTTTCCAGGAATTATACCCATTCTTGTACAAAGTTTCTCCCATGATCTTTGATATTCCTGCAAAGGGGAAGTTGGGGAAACAATATTCTCGTTAGTATTAACCTTAGATTTGCCCGCCGATGGCCTAAGATTAATCTCTCCCTCTTTAACCCCTGAGGTGCTGGGTTGGCTTGATTCTTCCGATATCCCAGATACCTTGGAATCAATATTTCCTTCTGTATCTTCCCCGAAAGGATCAATACTAGGACCTGTAGTGGCGGTACTTGAATCCTCCACACCGGTTGATGAGCCCGGCTCTCTGAAACACGACTTTAGCTTCACCGATGAAGCACGGAGGGGAATATAAAGACTGTCCCATAAACAGGTGTGAGCCTGCATGGTAGCCTTCATAGCCTGTTGGACCTTCGTGAGATCCAGTTCCTGTACTTGACCCGCAACCTGAGAATTAATCACCAGGCCGTTGATCTTCTTGTCTAGCTCCTCCAGATTTTCTCGGAGGTGCTTTGATCTCGTGATGATGGAATTAGCTTCACTTGCTTCCATCTCTCGTCAAAAAATCTGCAAGAATATTTTTATCAGATTTTACAATGACAATATCATAATCATAATATTGGCATTCAGCTTGCCATCTTAAAATTCTAGCTTTTCTGGTTTTGATTCAATTTTATTTTTTAAAAAGGCTTTGACACTCGTATTATCTATTTTCAAGATAAATTTCTTTGCAAGTAGGAAAAGTGGCCATTTCTTAAAAGCCTTTCGAACAGCAAAGAACTCCTTCTCGTTGATGTGCCATCTGATAACTTCGTTGTTATCAAATAGCCCACTACAATATCTGCATGGCATTTCTCCTTCTGGTGTAGGTTTCATGAGAACTGCCGCCCACCAGTGATCACTGGCATCTGTGTATAATACCAGTTCATCCTCGTCGTTTGGTATTGCAAGCTTTGGTAGTTGCCTGCAAACCTCCTTCAGCTGTTTGACAGCTTGTCTATGATCGTCATTCCACTCGAATTTAACATCCTTTTTGAGTAGTGGACTGAACACCTTCCTGTGGTTTGCTAGATTGTTGATAAACATCCCAGCGAAATTAACAACTCCTAAAAAACTCTGAAGTTGTTTTAAATCCTTGAGGTCATCCGGATATCCTTGTACTTATTCAACAATATGATTTTGCAGGATGATTCCAGACTCATCGATCTCAATTCCAAGGAACTCGATCTGTCTTGTAGCAATTACTGCTTTCTTTTCGGAAAGCACCAATCCTTCCTTGTAACAAACGTCTGAAAAGATTTCCAGATGTTTAAGATGTTCTTTCATGTTTTTTGACGCTATGAGGATGTCGTCAATGTACACGAACATGAAGCTGAAGTAATCCTTGAAAAGATTATCCATCTTCCTCTGATATATCTGGGGAGCATTTGCTAATCCCATTGGCATGACATTCCAGATATAGTGTCCTTGTGGTGTGGAGAATGCCGTGAACTTTCTGCTTGCTTCCTCCATTTTAATCTGGTAGAACCCAGACTTGCAATCGAATTTAGAAAACACTTTGGCATTCTTGATACTATTTACCAAATGTTCTCTGCTTGGGATAAAATATCCATCGAACTCCAAGATTTCGTTGATCCCTTTATAGTTGATCACCAATCTCGGCTTTCCTCGTTTAATTTCTCCATGATTTCTTACCAGAAATCCTGGGCTGCTGTATGGAGAAATACCTGCTGAGATTAACTTAAGGTCAAGATGCTCCTTAAGTATGATCTGCATATCCTTCCGATCTTCCTGGTTCATGGGGATCGGCCTGTACCTAACAAACTCATTTTCTTTTCCAGTTTTCACCTTCAAAGTAGCTCTGAGCTCATTTTTGTTCCACCATGCCAGTGGATCCTCGTTGTAGTTCCTACGAATCTTCCTTTTTACATCCTCTAGAGTGATTCGCTCTTCGAGGGTAGATTCAGGTTGTAGAACTTCTTCTCGTAAAGCATTTTTCAGTAGCAACAGGGTTTCTGGAGTTACTCTTTCCTCATCCTGTTCTCTGAAAGACATGATATTAACCCAGTCAAAAGTTTGTGACCCCCTTTCACTAGGACCTTGTTGTCGGAACTGAAGAATTGCCTCTCCAAATTTCCGCTGATCTTTCATCTTTGGGTGTCGAAGTTTTCCTTCATCACCACGCTTGTTGCGAAAACGAATAGGGAATTTTCGGTGAAACGCCTCCCGTAATCGTTGTACCATAATCTTATGATCACATAGAGTTGTGAAAATAAGTCTTCTCGTTTCATTCTCTTGAGTGAATGTCTTGAATGTCTGTAGGAAATTGTTTCCTAACAGCATATCTGCACCTGTATCATGGAAATATATAGGTGGAGTTTTGACTTTGTACCATGGGGTACCGCCTGCTCCGCCGAGAATTATTTCCGCTCCTTGGACTCCTTCATTAAGAATAAGGATCCGTTTGGAAAAGTCTCTTCCGGCAATGGCTGGTAATTTCTCACCAACGTCTTTGGGGAAGATTTCTCGCCTGGCAGTGCATATTCCAGCTCCGGAGTCAATGTATGCTGCAAAATATTCTGCCCTGTATTTCTCGTATAACATCCCAATGGAGATGTATATGGAGAATGGACTGGTGGTCATCTGATTCGGTATCTCTTTCCGTCGACCGTGAATTCCATTCCATCTTGCAATCTTTCCCAAGGTTTATGTTCCTCAAGAAATTCAATTCCTAGAATAAGCTGTTCTGGGATCCGTCCGGCAATGCCTTCAATTGTGAGGTCAATTTCACCAATTTGAAGGTTTCCTTGAAATTTTCCAACTGTGGGTTGTTGCAAATAATATAGAACATTGCAGGGGAAGATATTATTCTTCTCGGTGATGTCGAAAATTATCTGCACTTCTCTCCAGCCTTCTGGGCACTTCAGTTTTCCTATTGTTGTGAAAACATCAGGAATTTTCTGAATTCTGCTTGAGGCTGCCTTCTGCTTTTCCTTTGGATAGTTGCTGATTAACCTATCCTGTTGGAAAGACATCCTTCTTTGCTCGATCATAAGGCTCCTGCTTCTGTTGAGAACAGGTTGATCTTGTATCCTCATGTCGATCTCTCCTATTGTCGGAGTATTAATGATGTCCGGCAATACTGCTTTGGCGAAGTCTTCGAAGATTCTGGGGACTTCGATGAATTCCTTTCTCAAGAATACCTCGGAATGATGAGTATTTGAGAGTGCATATGACACCTTGTAGGTGTTCGAGTAAGGTCTGTTCCCTTCTTTCATCAAATCTTCTCTTTTAAAATCTTGATGAAGAGTGAGAACTTTGTCGAAGTCTCGATCTCCTAAATTGTATGCAATCCTTGGATAGATGTTGAAGGCCATCTTTCCTGTATATAGATTTCCTGCCACTGCTCCCAAACAAGAATCTTTGAGGTTCGGGATTCTCTTGTCAAAGATTGCCAGGTTGAGGGGCGAATCAAATCCTTCTTTGAAAGTTGCCTTGATGATTACTCTAATGGCTCCAATATGAATCCATGAGAGCGTGTTCGCAACTTCTCTTTTGACCTTGTTCTTAATCTCCTGGATTTCTCTGTAGGGGATTAACTGCATCTCAATTTGGTTACCCGTGAATTCCATTGGGATCGCAAATTCACATGTTGTCACCCTATGGATAATCTGATGCTTTCTGCTACGAAGACCAATCATATCCATGGCTTTTTCCATTGCTCCAATTGTAAATCCATCATACATCTGAAGCTTTGGTTCTTCTTTCATGATTCTCATAAGGGTTTTATGAGAAACCGTGGTATGCGAGAAAAACCCCGATGGTTCTTCTCTAATCACGTGCTGAAGGAACTCTCCTTCACTATGATTCTGAGCTAGATTCACCTCCATCTTCAGAATAGATCTCTTCTTCGTAGATGCTTTCATCTGAGGGAATATCCTCAAATTGATACACCTGTACCAAATCCTGAAAATAGACAGCATCCTCAAATTCCTTGGTATGCTCGAACTGTCTAACTCCTCGGCTTTGGTTTTCTGGACAATCTGTAGAGATATGTCCTCTTGCTCCGCATGTCCAGCAGTTACAATCTCTGAAACTCTCATTTGCACGGGTAGGTGTGCGTCTGAAAGTTCTCTTCGTTGGTGCCCTGCTAGAACTTGCTTGATTAGAACCTGTCGATGAGATTCTACTCCTTGTTGGTCCTGACCTTTGCCCTGATCGATAGCTTCGGGCTTTCTGCTTTGACCAGAACTTTCTAGGTCTCCATGAAGACCTACTTCTTTTTGAACCACCTCCTCGGGCATACGGTTGACTTCTGTGCTTCTTCAACTTGCGCCTTTGTGGGTAGTTCTCAATGATTGTAGGGATATCATTTCCCGTACAACAAAGAGGAGCCATTTTGTTGATTCCTCTGAGTTTCTTGAAATTTTTCTGGAGCTTTGCTTGGTAGCACCACTCCGCCAGCTTTACTTTAAGAAATGACATTCTCCTGGACACCGTCTCGATTGCATGCGGTGTATACTCCTGGATAAGCATTTCTCTCCATGGGCTCGGAATTTTGACAAAAAACAGCTCCGCTGCATCGTTCTCCGCTATCTTCGACTTCCATCGATACTCCGTAAAGAGTTTGATGTATTCATCTACATAGCAGATGTCATGTAGTTCTAGGCTAATTAGAGCTTGTCTGTACTTCTTAGCCTTTTCTTCCTCCATTCCCTCGAAGTAGCTTATTCCGATGAAACAGATTTTGAAGAATCTCGCCATCTTGTCCACGATCTCTTTCAGGGACTCTCCGGCTAGAACTTCTTCCTTGGTTCCTGGGTCTCCAAGATCCCAGGCAATCTTGACTGATCCTTCCAGACTCATTTTTAGAAGTAAAATGAATCCTTCTTTGCCTAAGTCAAGTGTTCCTGCTGCTATTCTCATTGCTGAAGCCCATTCATCAATAAGAAGTTCTCTGTTTTTGAAATCCAAATTATCCATGTTGAGCATAAGTCCATATGGATGGATTGGATCTAGCTGTGACTTCCCATATGGCGTCTGATGAATATCTGGCCTTCGGGAACGGTTCCTTGTTCCTACTGGGGGATCCAAAGTTGCTGAGGTGAAATCATCCCTGTGTGGCATACTTTGGTCTCCTTCGGGTGGATTGTGTGACCCGAAGCTCTCTTGTGGTGGAGGTCTTTGTACAAGCTCTCCTGTCTTGATTTCTACGAGATTTAATCCCGCAAATGAATCAGCAAGATCCCTTAGATCTTCAAGATCCCGTAGATCTTCCAGGTTGATTCTTTCCATTACTTTGTGGGAAGTATGGGTTCTCCTCATAGGACTGCAATCATTTTTTCAGACTCAGTTAACGGCCTTCGGACCTCCTCTGCTTTCCCCTTTTGGTGTAAAAGGGGTTCTGTTCCGTAAGATGGTGGCAACCATCCTCCTTTTCTTCTTCCTGTAGGACTGGGCCTTGACTCCAATTCCTTTACTCGGGATTGAACATCTTGAAGGTTTTCAAGAATCTCCTTCTGATGTTTAATCATGGTCTCCATCTGACTCTGGATCTGATGGATTTGTGTAGGGACATGGTATTGAAGATATCCATAGCGCTGCACTGTCTTTTGGATCTCTCTAAAATCTTGGGAAATCTTAGAAGAATCGGGCTCGATTTCTCGAAAGGTTGGCTCACCCATCTTATTCATCCGGTCCGGACCCTGTTGGATCATTGGGGTCTGGTACAACGTCCTCGTGTTCAGGATGATTGTCCTCCTGAAGTTCGGCTAACTGGAACTGAAGTTTGAGGTTCACTTGATGAAGCCTCTTCGCCATCCTTTCCAATTTCTTGTAATGATTTATGCTTGGAGTGCATAAACCTGTTCCTCGTAATTGTTTCCACTTATGGTTGAAGCGTTGAGCTTCTGCCATATGCTTTTGATTTAGTTTTTCCAATTTCTGGAAATACCACATGTAAGAATGACACTTCGAATAAACGTTCGGGTCCATATTTTTCTTCAATCGTCTCCTCCGTATAGGTTACAAATTAATATTCAAGATATTATCATAGTATTTCCAGAATAAACCTAGGCTCTGATACCATTTTGTGAAAATGATCGCAAAAAATGGGGACTTGTAAAAAGACGATGTTAAATGTTGCTTTTTATAAATATAAGGATATAAAAGATAATTAAATATTATATATAGACTTCTTTGTAATTTAAACAAAAGCCTAAAGGATAGAATGCAATATATCAAACTATTGAGGGGTAAAAGAGTCATCATAAAACACCCAATTGATTTGAAAATTTGAAAAGTGGACTTATTTCAACACAATTGTTTCCAATTTGGCTTTTTATGCACTAAGATTTTTTCTCAAGACTTAAGTAGATTTTGTGTCACCAAAGTGGACTTCCATGTAATTTCCCCTTTTTTTATGGGGCTAGTTAGCCCAGTCTCACCACCACAATGGTTCGCCCCCGTCAACAAGCACAAAAAAGAAAATAAGGCAGAGTAAAAAATCGATTTATGTTCTTCTTTGTTTCCCGGCAACAAATAGCTAAATGAACGTTGGAGATATGGATGAAGTGGAACACACAGTGTATGGTGGGTAAGGATGGCAATGGACGAGTCTAAACCCGAATCCGTATTAAACCCACCCCTATGAGACGGGTCTACACCCGATCCAACGGGTCTCGGGGCGAGTTTGGACCCTTTTGACCGGGTTCGATGATGGGCGAGGTGAGTCCTGGGATTGGCCAGACAAACCCAAACACGCCCCGTGTACGTAAATTATAATTTTTTTCCTACCCTCCGCTCCTACACGCTTTAGCAGCTAACATACTGCCCTAGCCCTTCAGCCCTTATTTTTCATTTTTCAACTCTCTCTCTCTCAGCCGTCAACCACTCACGATCCATTGATTTCATTTATTCCATTCCCTCCCCTCCAACTCACAATCCATTGATTCCATTCCCTCCCCTCCAACTCAAGCCAAAACACACAACCCACCACAAGCAAGCAAGTCACAGCGACTCCACAGTCCACCCCATCCCCTCCATCAGTCGTCCTACACTTGCCGTCCCTCACTCAATCACTCGGCGCATCACTCTATCTCCCTCCGCTCCGTGCGCCGTCCCTCACTTGCCGCATCCCTGTTCCGACGCAAATCAAGAACCAGAGTTCAACTTGCCGCATCCCTAGTCCGTAACTCGTCCGTCGTCCCTAGTTCTATTGTTCAATTTACATTTGTTGTTTGTAGTCTGGAGATAAATGTTAAGCTTGTTCACCAGATTGTTGCTCGCATATGGTTGATATGGTTGCTCGTATATTGTGGGTTTAAATGTTGATGCTTATTGGCTATTTCTTAATGTTTATGCCTTTTATAACTTATAAATATGGAAGGACATTGTTCGGTTGTTCCTTTGGATGCTTATTGATTCTTGAATGTGCATTGCATATTTATACTTTACTGCAGTTTTGATTAATTACTATCCAAAGATGGAATCTAGAGAAGGAGACAATGTTCAACCATCCATTAATATCCAAGAAAGTAATACAATTATGGATGTTGGAGCTGAGAATATTTCTCAAAGTACTGCTAAGAGAAAATATAGATCTGAGGTTTGGAATCATTTTAGAAGATTGATGGTTGAGAAGGTTCAGTATGCTGAATGTAATTATTGCAAAACCCATCTCAAAGCTCCACCAAGTCATGTAACTACTCATTTGAAAAAGACACTATGACAAGACTTGGAATAAGCGATAAAAAAAATGGATATCCGTCAAAGTCTAATGATGGCAAACAAGAAAGCTAGTGGAAGTAAAGAGCTTGTAACACATATGTTCAACCAGGAAGAATCTGTTGGGATGTGCCCTAAGACAACTCATTAGATGATTGTTTATGACATACAATGTAGTATGATTTTGTTAATGGCAATTCATTTTTATATATTATTCGTGTATCTGTGTAATATGAATTGATATATAAGTTAATGTCCTTAGAATAATATGTATTGTTCTTAGAGATTGTCCCTAGTCAAGTATTATCATTAATCGGGATAATGATAATGCATTGAGACTAGTATGTTTTGATTGATGAATTGTTCATAGATATGAGATATCAAAGCAACACATGGGTGCATGTTAGAGAACGATGTACTGGACAGACCCACCATGAGAATGCTACATGGATAGTT
This sequence comes from Haberlea rhodopensis, assembly GCA_907163345.1. Classification (NCBI taxonomy): domain Eukaryota; kingdom Viridiplantae; phylum Streptophyta; class Magnoliopsida; order Lamiales; family Gesneriaceae; genus Haberlea; species Haberlea rhodopensis. Next base: position 87,775 of record CAJQUN010000590.1, on the reverse strand, counting down.
ATATGAACGTCATAAGCAATTATCATAGTGATAATAATGTATGTAATTCTTACGACTTGAGATCACCAGAGATCCCAACATAAGGAGTCATTTAGCTTGATATTGTCAAACGTTACCTGTAACAGGGTAAACTATAAAGACAATCATTGGATACACCACGAATTATGTAGATGGATGTTGAGTGATCAAGAAAGGATTTGTCCCTCCTATATAACAGGAGAAGTGTTTGGGCCCTTGATCAAGTAAGACTAAAATGCATGGCCGTGCTCGAATAAGTTGATATGTGATATCGAGCTTATTCGTTTATTCTAGTTCTACTTGGGGATCAAAAAATAAAAGATTGATTATATGAGTATGATTATTCCATGACTCATGTTCAATCTAAACACATTGGACAAAGGGATAAGTTACATGGTTAATATTATCACAGTCCGTAGGTTATGTCGAGTCAATGACATTCTTGTAATTTGGGTAGCCTTGATGTGTTGCTAGATACCGCTCATTGCTTGTGACATAAAATTAGATTTTATGTCAATGTCAACATTGCAAGATCCTATCGGGTCACACAAAAGATTAAATCAATAAAGGGAGATATAATTCATTGGATGAATTAATTAATTAAGAAGAGTCTTAATTATAAGTATTAGATGTATGTGTTTAATTAATAGATTGGGTATGGGCCAATGAGGCTTTGAGAAAGCCTTTAATTAAATCTAGCATATATATATAATTTGATAACAAGGTTAATTAAGGATTAATCTAATCTTCATCAAACCTAATAGCATAAAAGGAACTCTCGGCCGCCGCCTCACTTGCACCATACTCACCGCCGCCGCCGTGAGATTGTGGTGGTTTTTTGATCGGCCGTCGTTGATCGATTTTGAACCTTGAGTTCAGTTTTGGTTTAAGAACGAGTCTAGCAACTTGTTCTTGAACACCCTTTTGATTTGATCGTGTGGATACCGTAGAGACGAATGTGCAAATCTTTGTTCGTGACTCGTGGACTTGCAACGAGGATTCTGCTACAAACACGCTACAAGGGTACGATTCTAAATCAATCTCGGTATGATTACTTTGTATAGGTCCTTTGGTAGGAATCCAATCGCTGAATATTGTATGATGGATTCCTAACAGTGGTATCAGAGCCGTGTACAAAGCTCATATCGGATTTATGTGATTAACGCATTTAATCATGTTTTGAATCTTTTGCATGCTTTAAAACTGTTAATTCATATTTGATATGTATTAATAGATTTTGAGGGAATTATCGCAATAATTATATGTGATATAATTGACGGATCGAAGTATATGATAATTCGTAATCAAAACCGAGCCATTGGCTCACAAGGAAGCTCACGGCCGCCGGTTGGAACAAGGGTCTCGAACCCTTGGCTCGATCATGGGCCAAGCCGCCGCCGCATGTGGGCTAGGGTTTCGAACCCTAAGCCCCATCGGGTCCAAGCCGCCGCCACACGTGAATGGGATAGGGTTTCGAACAGTTAGCCACATTCGGTCCAACAGGCGCCGAGATGGCTAGGGTTTTCGAACCCTAGTCAAATGCGTGGTTGGTTGGCCGTGGGTTTGGGCTAAGGATCCGTGACATGTGATGTCCCGAGCGTACGATAATTTCATAAAATTTATTTTACAGTTTTATTGGAATTAAATTTTAAAATGTTTAGAATTTAATTCATTAATTGTTATAGCATGTTTTATGTGTTTGTTTGAGCATGGTGCATGGTTATAGCCCTATGACCTATTAGATAGGATTTCGTGAATGTTTGTAATTTTATACGGCCTGCGAGTCGTGCCTTCTCTATTTTTCTAAATGTCATCCCTCCCCTACGTTCCCCTCGAGTGTAACTCGAGGAATTCTCTATATCATGTAATTGTTATATAGTATAGTTTATTTTGTTGATGGAGATCAATGAAGATGAACCACGGTGCCGGGATGAGGAGGCCATTCACAAAAGGGAGCCAAAGAGGTGCTTGGAGAAGTTACCTTAGGTTGACCTTCTAGTATTTTCTCATTGGCTTGGAAAATCATTAGTTGTGGCTATAACCATTTCACGTTTATTTTATGTTGATGTATGAGATGCATGTTTACTGTTTTATTTAATATTGATGCTTGATATACATATATGTAGATATGTATATATATTCATATATGTACCAGACATATTTTCAATATTAATAAAATCATGAGATCAATAAATCCCTATTATAATATTAAGTCAAATTAAGATGCCTTCCAATTAAAAATACTCGTCAAGACTTCGATTGAACATGTGTGGGTTGCCAAAGCAAAGCACCGTGACAATCTTAGTAAGCCGCGAAAGGATAAAAGTGATATCCATGATTATTTTAAAAATTGGGTTCGACTTAACTAGCGTTATTTCAACAGGATTGGGAACCTAGAGGCATGGGTTGGATAATAATTCATTAGATGAATTTGAACAAAGTGTTGTTCGTCCAACCATCCAAGAATTACATGTGATGTATTTGACAAAGTGTTGTCTACCTAAATAACCGAGTCTTGGGTGATTAGCCAACGCTAACTCAGGATTAGGTGAAATATGGATCTTGGCCCACTAAGTTTACGAGGGTTGATATTTTAAACAAAATAGTGGGAGTATCATTTAATATAAGACCTTATTAAATGATTAAAATCATACTTATTTTGCATATTTATATTGTAGATATCCATGGCATCAAACAACGTAACTAGCACACTATCATTGCGATCGGTCCTTGAGAAGGACAAACTGAATGGGACTAATTTCCTAGACAGGTATAGGAATTTGAGGATTGTCCTCAAACAAGAGGAAAAGCAATATGTCCTAGAGGAACCCTTACCTGCCGAGGAACCTCCCGTAACGGCTGCTAAAACCGATAAGGATGCTTACAAGAAGCATCAGAATGACGCGCTTGATGTTGGTTGCCTTATGCTTGCCACCATGAACTCTGAGCTTCAGAAGCAACATGAGGAAATGGAGGCGTTCGATATGATCGAACACTTAAAGCAACTCTACCAACAACAAGCTAGATAAGAGAGGTATGACGTCTCTAGAGCGTTATTCCAGTGCAGAATGGTAGAAGGAAGCCTTGTTGGAACTCATGTACTAAAGATGATTGGGTACATTGAGAATCTTGAAAAGCTGGGTTTTCCATTGGACCAAGAGTTGGCCACAGACGTGATCTTGCAATCGTTGCCTGATAGCTACAGTCAATTTGTCTTGAATTACAATATGATTGAAATTTAAAAGACGCTACCGCAATTGCTTGGTATGTTGAGAACATATGAAGCAAATTCAAAGAAGTCTAAGCTACTAATGTTCTTATTGTGAATAAGAGCAAAGGAAAGACTAAAGCAAAAGGCTACAAGAAGAACACGAAAGTCTTTGTTAAGTCTAAGCCTCATACTTCTGTACTCAAGCCAAAGGGAGGAGTGGCTAAGGAAGGGAACTGCTTCCATTGCGGTGAGACCGGTCATTGGAAGAGGAACTGCAAATTATATCTGGAAGATCTTAAGAAGACAAAAGGAAGTGTGACTTCCGCTTCAGGTATTTTGTTATAGAAGTCAATTTATCTACTTCTTCATCATAGGTATTAGATACTGGATGTGGTTCTCACATTTGTGTTATGTACAGGATCTCAAAAGGAGTAGGTTGTTGGCGAAAGGCGAGGTTGATCTCCGAGTGGGAAATGGAGCAAGAGTTTCTGCATTAGCTATTGGAGATTATTCATTAAATTTACCTTCTGGTTTATTATTAGATTTAAAAGACTGTTATTTTGTGCCATCTATTACTAGAAACATTATTTCAATTTCTTGTTTGGACAAGATTGGTTTTTCATTTATTATAAAGGACAAGTGTTGTTCCATTTATTTGAATGATATGTTTTTATGCTAGTGCACAATTGATTAATGGTCTTTATGTATTAAATCTTGATATGCCTGTCTATAACATAAATACTAAAAGGATTAAGAATAATGATTCTAATCCAACTTATCTCTGGCATTGTCGCTTGGGCCATATAAACGAGAATCGCATATCAAAACTTCATAATGATGGAGTATTAGATTCATTTGATTTTGAATCATATTAAACATGTGAACCTTGTTTAATGGGCAAGATGACTAAAACTCCTTTCAATGGACATGTTGAAAGGATAAATGATTATTGAGTCTCATACATAGTGATGTATGTGGACCAATAAGCACACAAGCTAGAGGTGGTTTTCAATACTTCGTTACATTTACTGATGACTTCAGTAGATATGGGTATGTGTACCTAATGAAACATAAACATGAAACCTTTGAAAAGTTCAAGGATTTCAAGAATGAAGTACAAAACCAGCTTGGCAAAAGTATCAAAACCCTCCGATCAGATCGAGGAGGCAATACCTAAGCCAAGAGTTTCATGACTATCTAAAGGAGTGTGGGATAGTCCCACAACTCACTCCTCCATATACTCCACAATGGAATGGTGTATCCGAAAGGAGGAATCGAACTTTGTTGGACATGGTTCGATCAATGATGAGTCATGCAGATCTTCCGACTTCCTTTTGGGGACATGCTTTAGAAACAACGATATTTATACTGAACGGTGTTCCATCTAAATCAGTAGAAAAGACACCATATGAGATATGGACTAAGAAGTGTCCTAGTATGTCTTTTATGAAGATTTGGGGTTGTGAGGCTTACGTGAGACGTCACGCCTCCAATAAACTTGGACCCAAATCTGATAAGTGTTATTTGTGGGGTATCCTAAGGAAACGAAAGGATACTATTCTATTATCCCACCGAGAACAAAGTAGTTGTTGCTCGGACTGGTTCTTTCTTGAAAGAGAATTTATTTCGAGAAGAACCAGTGGGAGACAATAGAACTTGGTGAAGTTCAACGACAAGAAAACATTGAACATGATATTGAGATGTAAACAGAGCAGACACCACAAGCTGTTGTGGATGAAATGCCTGCTCAAGAGACACAAACCCAGCGTAGGTCTGTAAGTGAACATCGTGAGCCACAGAGATATGGATTTCTTGTGACTCAACAAGGTGACTTACTACTTATTGATGAGGATAAACCGTCATCTTATCAAGAATCTATAATGGGCACTAATTCTGAGAAATGGCAAGAAGGCATGAAATCTGAGATGGAATCCATGTATGCAAACCAAGTATGGACTTTGGTTGACCCGCCTGAAGGGGTAAGACCCATAGGGTGCAAATGGATTTTCAAGAAGAAGACCGACATGGATGGTAATGTACAAACCTTTAAAGGTCGACTGGTTGCTAAAGGTTTCAAACAAATTCATGGTATTGACTATGATGAAACTTTTTCACCAGTTGCCATGGTTAAATCCATTAGGATCTTACTTGCAATAGCTGCATTTCATGATTATGAAATCTGGCAGATTGATGTCAAAACAGCTTTCCTTAATGGAAATTTACTTGAGGATGTGTACATGACACAACCTGAGGGTTTTGTGGATCCAAAGGATGCTGGAAAGATATGCAAGCTACAACGATCCATTTATGGATTGAAGCAAGCTTCTCGGAGTTGGAATCTTCGTTTTGATGATGCAGTCAAATAGTTTGGTTTCATCAAAAACGTAGATGAACCTTGTGTCTACAAGAAGGTCAGTGGGAGCATAATTATCTTCCTAATATTGTATGTAGATGACATACTTCTAATTGGGAATGATATCCCTGCCTTACAATCTGTAAAGATTTGGCTAGGGAATTGTTTTTCTATGAAAGATTTGGGTGAAGCCACCTATGTATTAGGTATCAAGATCTATAGAGATAGATCAAGAAGATTACTTGGCCTAAGTCAAAGTACATACATAGACAAAGTGTTAAAACGGTTTAGCATGCAAGAATCTAAGAAAGGATTCGTGCCTATGACACATGGGATACATCTCTCGAAGGATCAGTGTCCTTCAACACCAGATGAGAGACAACGCATGAGTAATATTCCATATGCGTCAGCTATTGGATCTATCATGTATGCCATGATATGTACGCGTCCCGTTGTCTCGTATGCTTTGAGCATGACAAGCAGATATCAGGTTGATCCAGGTGAATGTCACTGGATTGCAGTCAAGAATATCCTGAAGTACTTGAGAAGAACTAAGGATACATTCTTGATTTATGGAGGTGAGGAAGAGCTCAATGTAATAGGTTACACTGATGCAAGCTTCCAAACCGACGAAGATGATTTCCGATCGCAATCAGGATATGTGTTTTGCCTAAATGGAGGTGCTGTAAGCTGGAAGAGTTCAAAGCAAGAGACAGTAGCTGATTCTACAACTGAAGCTAAATACATTGCTGCCTCAGATGCAGTAAAGGAAGCTGTTTGGATCAAGAAGTTCATTTCTGAACTTGGGGTGATGCCTAGCATACTAGATCCGATTGAACTCTATTGTGACAACAATGGAGCCATCGCATTGGCTAAGGAACCTGGATCTCACCAAAGATCCAAGCACATACTTCGGCGCTTTCATTTCATTCGAGAAATCGTTGAAAGAGGAGATGTAAAAATATGCAAAGTACCAACTGATGATAATGTATCGGACCCACTGACGAAGCCACTATCACAACAGAAGCATGATCGTCATACTAAATCTCTAGGCATTAAGTATATGTCTGATTGGTCTTAGTGCAAGTGGGAGATTTGTTGGGATGTGCCCTAAGACAACTCATTAGATGATTGTTTATGACATACAATGTATTATGATTTTGTTAATGGCAATTCATTATTATATATTATTCATGTATCTGTGTAATATGAACTAATATATAAGTTAATGTCCTTAGAATAATATTGTATTGTTCTTAGAGATTGTCCCTAGTCAAGTATTATCATGAATCGGGATAATGATAATGCATTGAGACTAGTATGTTTTGATTGATGAATTGTTCATAGATATGAGATATCAAATCAACACATGGGTGCATGTTAGAGAACGATGTACTGGACAGACCCACCATGAGAATGCTACATGGATAGTTATATGAACGTCATAAGCAATTCTCATAGTGATAATATGTATGTAATCCTTACGACTTGAGATCACCAGAGATCCCAACATAAGGAGCCATGTATCTTGATATTGTCAAACGTTACCTGTAACAGGGTAAACTATAAAGACAATCATTGGATACACCACGAATTGTGTAGAGGGATGTTGAGTTATCAAGAAAGGATTTGTCCCTCGTATATAACAGGAGAAGTGTTTTGGCCCTTGATCAAGTAATACTAAAATGCATGGCCGTGCTCGAATGAGTCGATATGTGATATCGAGCTTATTCGTTTATTCTAGTTCTACTTGGGGATCAAGAAATAAAAGATTGAATATATGAGTATGAATATTCCATGACTCATGTTCAATCTAAACACATTGGACAAAGGGATTAAGTTACGTGGTTAATATTATCACAGTCCGTAGGTTATGTCGAGTCAATGACATTCTTGTAATTTGGGTAGCCTTGATGTGTTGCTAGATACCGCTCATTGCTTATGACATAAAATTAGATTTCATCTCGCTGCCAACATTGTAAGATCCTATCGGGTCACACAAATGATAAAGGGAGATATAATTCATTGGATGAATTAATTAATTAAGAAGAGTCTTAATTATAAGTATTAGATGTATGGGTTTAATTAATAGATTGGGTATGGGCCAATGAGGCTTTGAGAAAGCCATTAATTAAATCTAACATATATATATAATTTGATAACAAGGTTAATTATTGATTAATCTAATCTTCATCAAACCTAATAGCCTAAAAGGAACTCTCGGCCGCCGCCTCACTTGCACCATACTCACCGACGCCGCCGTGAGATTGTGGTGGTTTTTTGATCGGCCGTCGTTGATCGGTTTTGAACGTGAGTTCAGTTTTGGTTTAAGAACGAGTCTAGCAACTTGTTCTTGAACACCCTTTCGATTTGATCGTGTGGATACCGTAGAGACGAAGGTGCAAATCTTTGTTCGTGACTCGTGGACTTGCAACGAGGATGCTGCTACAAACACGCTACAATGGTATGATTCTAAATCAATCTCGGTATGATTACTTTGTCTAGGTCCTTTGGTAGGAATCCAATTTTATTTTCCGCTGCATATTGTATGATGGATTCCTAACAGAATCAAGGCTTGAGCTTGCTACTATGATCAGTTTACATGATTATCCTCTTAGTATGGTTGATCATATCGGGTTTCGAAGATATTCATCTAGCCTGCAACCATGTTTTAATATCATCTCAAGAAACACACTTAAAAATGATATTTTGAAGATTTATAATGATGGGAGGACTAAGTATTACAAATTGTTGGACAAGGTTAAGTGTCAAATTGCTATCACAACTGATATGTGGACAACAAATAATACAAAGAAAGGTTTCATGGCAATAACTGTACACTTTATTGATGAATCATGGATTCTACAAGACTGACATTCGAAGTTGGTCAAAAAGTCATCATTTATCACTTCCGCCTTCGACTTTTCCGGGTAAGTTGCGTTCTAAATGGAATGGGCCTTATATTGTCATTAATGTTTCCTCTTACGGTGCAATGGAAATTCTAAGCTTGGACACAACGAAGAAATTCACAGGAAATGGCCATCATCTGAAACACTATTATGATGGAATCCAAGCTGAAGGAGTGGTTAAGATAACACTCGACGACCCAACTGGGGAAGCATGATGAAGGACCAACGTCGGGCACCGATGTTAAACAGAGGCGCTGCTTGGGAGGCAACCCAAAGGGAGTTAGTTTCCCTTCTTTTAAATTTTTTTTATTGCTTTTGTAATCTAATTTCTCTTTCCTTACAATTTTGGCTTACTTGGGGACAATGTAAGATTTAAGAATAAAGACGGGATTAGTGGTATGTTATTGCTTTCCTATTATAAAAATACAAAAAAATCGAAAAATTGGAAAATTTTTGAGCTCAGAGCTAGTAACGAACGCATGCTTAGAATCACTAGCCGATGATGAAACCTAATTGATGGCATGCATGCTTTTGAACATAGGTGAATTGTTAACCTTGGAACACTTTGAACTCTAATGCAAATTATGCTTTGACATAGTAGTTGAATATTTGAGCACGAATGTGTCATGACTTGTAAAGTGTGCATAGCTTAGTGAAGATTGTATGAATTTTGTGATAGTCTTAAGAAGTCTCTGATACATGCTAGAACTTAACTACATGCTCTTTGAGGCGTATGTCTAGACTATTTGCGACATGAAAATGACATAGGCAATCATTGATGCGTTTGAGCCTTTCAAGGTTACCATGTAAACAAAAATCATCTCTAGTACCCATTTTGAGCTTTAATGTAAAAGAATGGTTGTATGCTAAGCATACTGATAGGATTGATTATTACGCGTATTTGAGCTTTGATTTATATATATTTTCGTGTAGATTCCTGGAAGATGTTATGTTTTTTGGTATTTATTTGATTGTTTCAGGAATCTAGGTGGAAAGTAGAAGAATTGAGCTAGAAGGAAGAAAACGGATCAAATCAAGCCAAGAAATGAAGAATCTGAGTTCTGGCATGCTCGATCAATCGGACTTAGGAGGGCGATCGATCCACTTTGGCAGAGAATTGGCCAACACAAAAATGCAAAGCTCGATCGATCGGAACAATCTTCTCGATCGATTGACATTGGCAGAAACTTGACAAGCGAGAATGAAGAAGTCTCGATCGATCGGAAGATTCACCTCGATCGATCGAGCGAGGCAGAGAAATTCATGAACGGAAGCTGAAGGTGCTCGATCTATCGAGACTTATGTACCGATCAATCGAGACACAGAATTTTCAGAAAATTAAAGACTTGATTTGGTTTGATTTTTGGAAACTCTTCCACCAACCTCTTCCTCTATAAATATGGAAGTAGGGCACGCAATTTGCAGTCATTATTCAGAGTATTATCAGACCTAAAATCGAGATTATTCAGCCGCCTTTCATCTCCGAAGAACAAGGTTGAAGAAATCCTTTGAAGTGAAAGGAAGGAAGCGAGAGAAGAAAGACCGTTCAACGCACGGATTTGCTCCTACGTTTATCATATTTCTAAACTCTAGTTAATTTGATTTTCATATTTATTTGATGTTTTTGAGGTTGAGAGACGATTAAACATCTTATTAATTTGATTTGAATTTAATTAATTTTATTTTATCAAGTTTAAGGAATATTGTGTTTGAATCTTTGATTTGAATGTGCTTGAGTGGATTAATTTCTTTTGTTCATGAATTATATACTTAATGCTATCAAAGCCTATTTACCTTTGATTGAATTTGTGAATTATAATTGAGATCGAGAGATGAAATTATAATACGCTAAAATAATTCATGTTGTATGTTTAAGATTTAGATCGAGAGATTAAATCACATACTTGGTCACTTTAAATTGAAAGATTTAAAGATCAACGGTTTTCATAGAGATTTATTCGGTATTAAATTGGTTTAAGTGAACGAGAGTTACTTACGTCAATTTAATATTAGTTTCAATATAGCTCGAGAGAGTGTATTTATATTCGGAAATCCGTCTCCTTAAGAATTGATTGATTAGTAATTGTTTTAAAACAAATCATTGACGATACACAATTGAACGAACATCTTGATAGATTTCTTGAGCGGAATTCCTTCGCATCTTCAAAGGAGTTGTTCTATTTTTGAGTTTTATTAAGTCTTTAGTTTAATTAGTTAATTAATCATCTTTTTCGTAGGCTAAATATAATTTTGCTAATTTTATTTGGTACTTATAGGTTAGTCCATGTGGGTTCGACATCCTTTCTTTTTAATCACTATACTAAAACTTGACACCGTGCACTTGCGATAGAATCGCTACACTGAGAAATATTGTTTAAAATAATAGCGATCAAGTTTTTGGCGCCGTTGCCGGGGACTAATTTGTATAATATCATACGAGATTAGTTAATTGTAAATTAGCCATTAATTTTTAATTTTTTTAATTTTTTTTATTTGTTTGTCACTCTTGACCATTGGGTTTACTACATTTGTCTTTCCTTTGGATTGATTTTTATAGGTAGTCGTTTCTTGGTGCATGCTAAGGAGTAGCAACCCCGCACTTGAGCCGTTTGACCCAGAAATCGAGTGTACGTGTCTAAGGAAAAGAAGGGAAGCTCGAGCAATGGCTGATAACAATCAAGAAGGGGGCGCGAAAAATGAAGCACTGAATCCAAGATCGACGATGGATTATGCTCAACCAGCTTTTCATGGAACATTGTCAAGCATTACAAGGCCAACCATTCAAGCCAACAATTTTGAGATTAAGCCAGCTATCATACAGATGATCCAACAATCCGTGATGTTTGGGGGAGTAGCCACTGATGACCCGAACGCTCACATCTCCAACTTCTTGGAGATTTGTGACACTTTCAAACATAATGGCCTTTCTGATGATGCCATCAGGTTAAGGTTATTTCCCTTTTCGTTAAAAGATAAAGCTAAAGCTTGGTTGAACTCCTTACCTACAGGATCTATCACCACGTGGGAGGGGATGACGCAAGCGTTTTTGTCTAAATATTTCCCCCCTTCCAAAATGACAAAGATGAGGAACGATAAAACCACGTTTGGGCAATATGATCCTGAAACACTATATGAGGCGTGGGATCGTTTCAAGGATTTGCTTAGGAGATGCCCACACCATGGTCTTCCTATTTGGCTCCAGGTACAAACTTTTTATAATGGTTTATTTTCATCTAACCGTTCTATGATTGATGCAGCCTCAGGAGGATCCATTATGCGCAAAACACCGGAAGCAGCTTATGAACTCTTAGAAGAGATGGCTTCTAACAGCTATCAATGGCAATCGGAGAGAAAAATGCCAAAGAAACCGAGCGGGGTTCATCAAGTTGACGACATCACTGCTCTTTCGGCACAGTTGGAAGCGCTGAACAAAAAGATAGATAGCATGAGCGTGATAGCAATGCAAGCTCAAGTTATCACCTGTGAATTATGTGGAAGCAATCATCCAAGCACCGAGTGCCAAGCAGGTAATCCATTCATACAGTCTAATGAATCTGCTTACTATGTAGGAAACAGGCAGCCCAACAACCCATACTCCAATACTTACAACCCGGGATGGAGGAATCATCCAAACTTTCAATGGTCCAACCAAAATAACGTGTTGAACGGGAAATGCACCTAACCCGAATATGGAGGAGCTCTTGACCAAGTTAATCTCATCGACGGAAACAAGGATGCAAAATCAGGATGCATCTATAAAAAAACTTGGAGGTTCAAGTGGGGCAATTGGCAGCTATAATTCATGGACGAGCTCAAGGGACACTACCTACTGATACGGTGAAAAACCCGAAGGAGCAAGCGAAAACGGACCACTGAGACGGAGGTGACAGTCCAGCTTGTGACTATAAATTAAGAACTTTCTTCTCTCTATCTCTTGTTTGTTTTTTCAAAGTTTTTTATTTAGTTCATCTTTTGATTCTTTTATTTTCTTTCTTACTATCTAGTACTACCTCCGGAGCATGACGAGGACGACAATCACTGACGATCGTCGTCTAGGTATGTGTGTTGCTTTTGCTCTTCTTGTTTACTATACATTGAGGGCAATGCATGTACTAAGTTTGGGGGGGGGGGGGGGGGGGGGGGGGTTGTTTACTGGTTTCTGTTGTTTGTCTTGTGTTACTTCCTTGCATGACTAGAGTATTACAAGATTAGATCGTTTTTGGGCACATAAAATTTTTTTTTCTTGAAAATGAGTTCATCATTTAGAAATAATGAATTAGACTTGCAATAGTATTACATGATGATATTAATCCCCATCTCAACTTAAGTCTTGAAGATTTTTGACTTGTTTGTGAATATCTTTAGTTGAGTTAATATTTCAAAAATTGAGGAACATTTTGAGCACTTTTGAGTCATGATTGAGTGAATGATATATTGGAACAATTGTGTTAACTATGATTTGTCTTGAGGATCTTAAAGCACTTTAGAACCTAGTTGAGAACACTTTGAGGCGAAATTTTATAGTTAGGAACTAGACTTGGAAATGATTTAGGCGATCTTTGGACTGTTTGAGCCTTAGCTTACCATGTTTATATAAATCTCTAGTTCCCTAATTTGAGCCTAATTGATAAAAGAATGGAGTATGTTTAACATACTATTAGCCCCATTCAACATTCTTTGGCAACCTCATTATACCCACCTACTTGAGCCTAAATGGAAGATTTTTATCTTGACCCTAAGGGAGTATAATGATTCTCATTAGATGCACTTGAATTGCTAAACTTTGATGAGCTTATTGTTAAAAAATTTGATGAATGAGAAAAGAAAAAGATAGAAAAAGCCTTGAGAAAAAAGTGAATAAATAAGACCCAAAGTGGCCAAGGCTAGAAAAAAGAAGAAGAGCTCGATAAAGTGTGCTAAAAATTTGAATTTTCCATGATTATACTCTCTTCTTTGTATTTCCCTATCTTTTCTTTGAAGCCAAACACCTAGGCCAAACATTACAAGCTTTAAAAGACCTATTAATCTAAGTCTACGGAATAACTACATTAGTGGAGAAGTGTTTGAAAAGTAGGCTTATAAAGTGTTTAATAGTAAATCTTGACTTTGAGTTTAATAGCTTTATTTGATCTTAAAAGTATATATGAAACTCATGATTGACATGAACACACACGCACGTTCCGATTTTACGATTTATTTCTTGGCTTAGGAGAAAACACTTCTTGTTAATTTTTGGATTGACTTATGGTTGAAGTGTTAGTGGGATTTCTGAGCTTTTACAATTGAGTTGCTAAGTTAATTCATTCAAAGTATTGATGATGAACTTTGCATTTTCATCTTAATGTTTGCTCAAGGACGATCAAATCTAAGTTTGGGGGAGTTGATAGGGTTGATTATTACGCGTATTTGGGCTTTGATTTATATATATTTTCGTGTAGATTCCTGGAAGATGTTATGCTTTTTGGTATTTATTTGATTGTTTCAGGAATCTAGGTGGAAAGTAGAAGAATTGAGCTAGAAGGAAGTAAACGGATCAAATCAAGCCAAGAAATGAAGAATCTGAGTTCTGGCATGCTCGATCAATCGGACTTAGGAGGGCGATCGATCGACACTGGCAGAGAATTGGCCAACACAAAAATGCAAAGCTCGATCGATCGGAACAATCTTCTCGATCGATCGACATTGGCAGAACTTGACAAGCGAGAATGAAGAAGTCTCGATCGATCGGAAGATTCACCTCGATCGATCGAGCGAGGCAGAGAAATTCATGAACGGAAGCTGAAGGTGCTCGATCTATCGAGACTTATGTACCTATCGATCGAGACGCAGAATTTTCAGAAAATTAAAGACTTGTTTTGGTTTGATTTTTGGAAACTCTTCCACCAACCTCTTCCTCTATAAATATGGGAAGTAGGGCACGAAATTGGCAGTCATTATTCAGAGTATTATTAGACCTAAAATCAAGATTATTCAGCCGCCTTTTATCTCCGAAGAACAAGGTTGAAGAAATCCTTTGAAGTGCATGGAAGGAAGCGAGAGAAGAAAGATCGTTCAACGCACGGATTTGCTCCTACGTTTATCGTATTTCTAAACTCTAGTTAATTTGATTTTCATATTTATTTGATGTTTTTGAGGTTGAGAGACGATTAAACATATTATTAATTTGATTTGAATTTAATTAATTTATTTTATCAAGTTTAAGGAATACTGTGTTTGAATCTTTGATTTGAATGTGCTTGAGTGGATTAATTTCTTTTGTTCATGAATTATATGCTTAATGCTATCAAAGCCTAGCTACCTTTGATTGAATTTGTGAATTATAATTGAGATCGAGAGATGAAATTATAATATGCTAAAATAATTCGTGTTGTGTGTTTAAGATTTAGATCGAGAGATTAAATCACATACGTGGTCACTTTAAATTGAAAGATTTAAAGATCAACGGTTTTCATAGAGATTTATTCGGTATTAAATTGGTTTAAGTGAACGAGAGTTACTTACGTTAGTTTCAATATAGCTCGAGAGAGTGTATTGATTATATTCGGAAATCCGTCACCTTAAGAATTGATCGATTAGTAATTGTTTTAGCAAACAAATCATTGACGATACACAATTGAACGAACATCTTGATAGATTTCTTGAGCGGAATTCCTTCGCATCTTCAAAGGAGTTGTTCTATTTTTGAGTTTTATTAAGTCTTTAGTTTAATTAGTTAATTAATCATCTTTTTCGTAGGCTAAATATAATTTTGCTAATTTTATTTGGTACTTATACGTTAGTCCATGTGGGTTCGACATCCTTACTTTTTAATCACTATACTAAAACTTGACACCGTGCACTTGCGGTAGAATCGCTACACTGAGAAATATTGTTTAAAATAAAAGTGATCACATACAAACAACCACCATTCGACTTTCTTTGACTAGCTTATCATCCTTCCCTAATGAGCCTAAATATGATTTTAATACATACCTTTGAAAGAAGTATGATGTGTTTCATTCACATGCACTTATGTATTCATTGATTCATATGTTTTGAGCTTTATTGACAAAAGAATGAGATGCATGAAAGAAAATGGAGGCCTTGAGAAAATAGATAAAAATATGACTCAACGGGGAGCCAAGGCAAAAGAAGAAAAGAAAGGAGTTAAACCTTGAAAAAAATGAACAAGGTTTGAAAAAATCATGCAATGAGAGAAGTTATAATTGTGCATACCATTGTACTCTCTTGTTTGATACACCTTACCCTTTCTTTCATAAGGCAATGTCTAGGTCAGCTACAAGCTAATAAAGACCTACTTGATTTGTGTAGCAAGTGATTCAGATAGTGCAGAAGAGTGTGCAAGTGGGCTTATACTTGTGTTGGGGTACAAATTGAACTATTGTGGGTTTACATTTATTGGATCAATAATTTGTACGTGACACTTGTTTATGACCACACACGCACGTTTGCTGCTTTGTTGAGTATGAGATGTTTAGGGATTGAACTTGTTCCACTGTTAACTTTTCACCGCCTTTCATTACTACGCATGTTTAAAATTGTTGAGGCATAAACGTGAGGACAAGTTAGTTTGTTATGAATATATGTATGGGGGACTAGAAACAGACACTGTTGGGAAAACATTTCTAAGTTTTGGTGGTGACAAACATCTACTGGACAGACATCTACCGGATGGACATCTACTGCACAGACATCTGCCGGAAGGACATCAACTGGATAAACATCTACCGAATGGACATCAACTGGATAGACATCTACCGAATAGACATCTACCGGATAACAGATACCTACTGGATATAGACATCTACCGGATGGACATCTACTGGACAGACATCTACAGGGTGGACATCATGTAAGGACCCTAGCTCCTTAAGTGCGGATTAAAGGAATAATTAGAGCTAACATGCATTATCAGAGTATAAAAATTCGTGTTGAGACTTTGAGCCTTAAGAATTACATGCCAAGTTAAGGACTTTCAAATGGATTAATTTCATTCTCTAACATTGAATGTTATTCACTATAGCTTTACACTACTCCTAGAGTAGACACTATACAAAATAATCCTGTCCTTCCTATCAAAAGCGTTCTTCACGAGCTCACCGCCTCAACCCGCCTTAGCCCCTTTATCATGCCAAAATGTACCTACAAGGACAACCCCCAAAACATGAGCATATAATAATCCATATTCAACACAATATGAATATAAGGCGTAAATGCATAAACCATAATAAAACTCTTCCTGTTTTTTTTTTCCATGCATTTTAAACGCTCCCTGTTGGTTGTCCCTGTACCATAACTCATGAGTATAATCAATAGATTATTTAATGGTTCTATACATGTCATGACATAACACCATTTCATATGCACCAATCACCCATCCCTAGTCTGTTATAATAGTGTATTTTAATGCACATCGCTTGTCATGACAACAACATTAATACCCCTCACTTCGACATATTAGCGGCATTGAATAACCTCGCGCAAATGCGACATGCGGCAACACCCTCGCTTCAACATTTGGAGGCAAATATTCTTTCCTCGCTACAAGATGACAACGACAAGTATTCTATCATCGTTTCAAGTGACACCGGCAAAGCATTAAAATCATTACTCTATATAACCATGACTCATGGGATGTGCACCAACAATCATCATATACATATACAATCATCATGCATAATTCAGCATGTAGTTGCATCCACAATGCACAATTCCATATATACTCGCATCCACAATGCATAATCAATGAGTATAATAGATACATGTACCGTTGGGTGCCCGTACGTCTTCTACGTACCTTTCCAAAAGTGGGATTTGGTATGACTTTACTTCCTTGGTTGCGTTGCCACCTGGAATGGTTCTACACAATCACACAACCCAATATTAGAAGCCAAATAATAGCCAAATACCAAAAATTCAACAAAAAACATCATTTCCCACATTTCAGCTGCTGGCGATCGATCGCTGCGTCGAGGCGATCGATCGCGAGCCTTACCGATCAATCGCCTTGACATGGCGATCGATCGCCAGACTTCACTGGCTCGCGGCGATCGATCGCGCCATATATGGCGATCGATCGCCTGCATCAGATTTTTCACACTGTCCTTCGACGATCGATCGCTGCATTTGTAGCGATCGGTCGCCACATGCTGTGTGCGCGATTCTTCACCATTTTTGAGCATATTCCAAGTTCCACTACATACACTTCAAACTCAAACATTCAACAACTCAAATACCATAATAACTCCATAAAAACCCACATGAAACACCTCAAAAATCACAACCCAACCACATACAACACATACCCAAAAACAAACCCATATAAACCCCAAAATGCTAACCCATTACAAAACCAAACACCATTAAAACATTAGGAAGGTTCCATACCTCTTATGGACTCCAAATCTCACAAGAAATCTCACAAACCAAGCTTTTGTGTAGATTTCTCCTTCCTCCTTTGGCAAATTTCGAAAATGGGAAGAGGGGTTAGGGTTGGGGGTGAAGTTGGGGATTTGATAAAGTGAAATGTAAAGTGGAGGTGTAGTGGGGGTAGTGGGGGTATAAAGGTGGTTTATAATAAAGCATGTACCCCAACAATTAACATGATGTACCCCAACATGATATTATAAAGGCATTGTACCAAAATGCACCCAAAACCTCAATTAAATTCATGCTTTCTAAATAATTAACAACCAACATGAATAAACCATGTTAATACCCAGTTTCCCAACATGCACAACATGCACCCTAAAATGCACCCCCGGGTCACGCCTAGCATGTGACTAAGCATTTCATCAAGATAATTAATTCCAACACATAATTAATCAACACCATACTTAATCACATAAACATAATTAATGCCCAAATTACAATTAATTATTTAGGGGATATCACAATACTCCCCTACTTATAAGATTTCATCCTCGAAATCGCATGCACTTACCCAAAATGAAACTAAACATAAATCACATACCAGAAAACAGTTCCGGGTAGTGCTGCACCATATGCCGCTCCGTCTCCCACGTGGCCTCCTCGACACCCCTGCGATCCCACTGAACTTTAATCATAGGTATCACTTTGTTCCGAAGTTTGCGGTCTCCTCGATCCAGAATTCTAACAGGCCGTTCCACATAAGATACATCGGATTCTAACTGAACCTCGGAAGGCTGCAACACATGCGACGGATCCGGCTCATACTTCCGCAACATAGACACATGGAACACATCGTGTATACCAGACAAAAAAGGTGGCAAGGCCAGTCGGTAAGCAAAGGTGCCAATGCGCTGCAAGATCTCGTACGGCCCAACATACCTCAGAGACAGTTTCCCGCGCATCCCAAATCTCACCATACCTCTGAAAGGTGAGATCTTCAAGAAGACCTCATCTCCCAACTAAAATTCTAACGGTCGCCGCCGTTTATTAGCAAAAGTTTCCTGTCTGTCCTAGGCTGTTTTCATCTTCTCTTCCATTTCCCGAACCAGTTCCGGTCCTCCGACCGATTTACGATCCAAGTCATCCCAACACAAGGGTGATCTACATCGTCTGCCATAAAGGGCCTCAAAATGAGTCATCTGAATGCTTGCCTGGTAGCTATTGTTATATGAGAACTCTACCAAGGCCACTGAATCCTGCCAAGAAGCATCAAACTCCAATACACATGCCCTCAACATGTCCTCGAGCATTTGGATAGTACGCTCGGTCTGACCATCCGTTTGAGGATGATATGCAGTGCTCAATCTAACTTCAGTTCCCAAAGCTGACTGAAGACCCTCCCAAAAATGAGATGTGAATCGCGGATCTCGATCCGACACTATAGAAACAGGGATCCCGTGCAATCTCACCACATCTCGAATATACAACTGAGCCATCCTCAAATAGGTGAAGGTCATACCATAGGGGATGAAATGAGCTACTTTGGTCAATCTGTCGACAATCACCCAAATGGCATCAAAACCCGAGGCACTCCTCAGCAAGTGGGTCACAAAGTCCATGGAAATGTGCTCCCACTTCCACTTTGGTATCTCCAAGCTTTTCAACTCGCCACCAGGTCTCTGCCTCTCTGCCTTAACCTGCTGGCAGATCAAGCACCTCTTAACGAAAGCGATGACATCACACTTCATTCTTTTCCACCAAAACTGATCACGTAGGTCCTTATACATCTTCTTCCCGCCTGGGTGGATAATAAGGTCGATACATACACTGGTGATGTATCTATGTCGAAGTCATAGCCCAGATGGCAATAGGAAGTCATAATGGCTGACAAATGGATGACATCCTCAGCAGTACTCCTCACTTTCCAGCTCAAGGCGTCTACTGCCAAGTTAGCTTTTCCAGGATGGTACTCAATTTCACAATCATAGTCCTTGAGTAGGTCCATCCATGCCCTCTGCCTCATATTCAGTTCTGCCTGAGTAAATAAGAACTTTAGGCTCTTGTGATCCGTATAAATGGTAAACGACATACCATACAAATAATGCCTCCAAATCTTCAGGGCAAAGATAATAGCCGCCAATTCCAAGTCATGGACTGGATATCTAGTCTCATGCGGCTTCAACTGCCTCGACGCATAAGCTATCACATGCTTATCTTGCATCAATACACACCCAAGGCCCTGAAGCGATGCATTAGTATAAAGAACAAACCTAGTGTTCTCCGTAGGAATCACCAACACCGGTGCCGTCGTCAACCGGTGTTTCAACTCTTGGAAGCTTTCCTCACAAGCCTCAGACCAAAAGAATGGTACTCCCTTTTGGGTCAACTGTGTCAACGGCTTGGCGATCTTTGAAAATCCCTCGACGAAACGTTGATAATAACCGGCCAAACCAAGGAAGCTCCGTATTTCGGGCACAGAAGTGGGTGCATCCCACTCCATCACAACCTCAATCTTCCTGGGATCCACCGATATCCCACTGCTAGATATGACATGCCCCAGAAACACTACACTGCTCAACCAAAACTCACAATTGCTTAGCTTGGCGTATAACTGGTGATCTCTGAGAATCTGGAGTACTGTCCTCAAGTGTTTCGCGTGTTCTTCCTTGCTCCGGGAGTAGATGAGTATGTCGTCAATAAATACAATGATGAACTGATCAAGATATGGTTGAAACACTCTGTTCATCAAGCTCATAAAGACAGCTGCGGCGTTCGTCACACCGAACGGCATCACCAGGAACTCATAGTGCCCATATCGAGTCCGAAATGCTGTCTTATGCACATCTTCCTCTCTGACCCGTATCTAGTGGTACCCGGATCTCAAATCAATATTGCTATACAGCTTCGTGCCTTGCAACTGATCAAATAAATCGTCAATCCTTGGGAGAGGATACTTGTTCTTCACTGTGGCCTTATTCAGTTGCCGGTAATCGATGCACAACCGCATCGAACCATCCTTCTTCTTCACAAAGAGAACCGGTGCGCCCCATGGCGATACGCTAGGGCGTATATATCCTTTGTCAAGGAGTTCCTGCAACTGTTCCTTCAATTCTCTTAACTCCGCAGGTGCCACCCTGTAAGGTGCACGAGAGATAGCGGATGTCCCTGGCAATAACTCAGTCCCAAACTCGACTTCTCTAGCCGGTGGGAATCCTGGAATCTCCTCCGGGAACACATCAGCAAACTCTGCTACCACTGGTACATCCTCAACTCTTAATTCTTTACTCTTTCCCGTCGTGTCCATGGCATAGATGGATAGCCCGTGTGACCACGTTCCAACAATTGGGACATTTTGACTGCCGAAATCAACGGAATCTTCGCACTAGAACCGTTGCCATATAAAGTCCACTGAATCCCCAAATCAGATCTGAACCGTACTGTTCTCTGCCGACAATCTACCACTGCCTGATATCGGTTCAGAATGTCGATGCCCACAATGCAGTCGAAGTCTGACATGCCCAACACGATCAAGTCGGCCTTCAACTCGTTGCCCTCAAAATAAATGAGGCAATCCGTAAGAAACTGATCGGTAATAACATTTCTTCCAGTGGGTGTCGAGACCATGAGAGGCGTGGGTAACGAAGACGTGCGCATATGGTGTCTCTCCACAAAGCCAACAGATACAAAAGAGTGGGAGGCACCTGTATCTATCAAAATAAAAGCAGGGTACATAAATAAATGGCAAGTACCGGCGATCACCTCCTCCGGGACTGCCTGGGCCTGCTATCTAGTCAGTGCATACACTTGCCCCTGGGACGGTCCCACTGCCTGACCTCCCGATGGTCAAGCATAACCTGCTGCCTCTGATGCACTGTCCTGTCATCAAATCTCGGCCTATCCGCCTGAAAGTCCGACTGTCCTCCCCGAGTGGGGCAATACCGAGAGATATGGCCTATCTTGCCACAACTGTAACAAGCTGGGTAGTTGATCGAAGAGTGTGGCCCTCCACAGTTGTCACATCTAGTTTCCCCCGCTCTGTTCACTTGCATAGGTCCCCGGTTGGCCGATAGATTGCCCTTCCTATTTTCCTGTTTCCGGTTGAAAGATTCCTTCCCACTGAACCGAGAGGATGAAGAAGCACCACGGGGCTTAAATGACTCTCCTCGTGACCTCAAGCTATCAGTAACTTGCCTCTGTTGTGGCACATGTGGGGGTACAACATTAGGATAGGCCCCAACTCCGATCTCCGCAAGTTCTGCTCTAGTAAGAGCATCATCGAAAGAAGTGGGGTTGTTGGTGATAACCCGGTCAAACAATTCCGGTCGTAACCCCTTCAAAAAGTGCCTCATCTTTGCATGTCCGTTTGTGGCAATATGCGGGACATACCTCAGAAATGAAGAATAGTGCATAACATAGTCTGATACTGTCATGCCTCCTTGTTTCAAGTTTGTGAACTCATCTTCCTTTATCTGTCTCGCAGCCGCAGATAAATACCGGTTCAGAAACCGGGTTTTGAAGAGAGTACCCTGAGCCCTCAGTTCCATCACCGTGGTCTTCCACCACATGGAAGGTTTCTTTGCTAGCTGGAACTTCGCCAACCTCAGCCATGCCGTCCTTGCACAAGGAGCGGACACAAATATCTGTTCCAATCTCTCAAGCCATTCCTTAGCCTCTTCCCCTGTCTCTGTCCCCTCAAACCGGGGCGGGTGGAAAGTCAGAAACAGAGTCAGACTAAGCTCACCTGGCAATAATAGCTGAGCTACCGGTTCTACTCCAACAGCTAGTGGTGGTAAAGGATTTGTCTGACCAATGCTTGTAACACTGCCAACGTGACCTACCTCTTCATTGAGGTTCCCCAAGTTCATAGCCGCCATGCTGTAACACAATGGTTAACAACAATTCAGTGATATCCCCGAAATGATTAATTGCAATTTGGACATTAATTGTGTTTATATGATTAATTATGGTGGTAATTAATTATGTGTTGGATTTATTTATCTTATGGAAATGCATGGTCACGTGGAAAGGGTGACCCGGGAGTGCATTTCAGGGTACATGTTGGGCATGATGGGAGAATTGTATATTAGTATGATTTATTTGTTATGATTATCAATTAAATGGAAAGCATGAGTTTAATTGTGATTATGATGCATTTTGGTGAAATGCCTTTTTAAATATCATGTTGGGATGTTTAATACACCATGTTAGTTGTGGGGATACAATTGGACTTGTTTTAAAACCTCTACCCCCACCTTTACCAAAACACTTTACTAAATCCCCCAAAATCACTTCCCACAAACCCTTCCCTCCTCATTTTCGAGTTTGAGCTTAGGGGTAAAGAGAAATCCTTCCAAAAAGTTGATTTGTGAAGTTTATTGGGAGATTTGAGGTCCCCAAGAGGTATGGATGCCTCCATGTCATTTTTGTTGTGTTTGGATTGGATTTGAAATGGTTTAAAATGGGTTTGTTTTGGGTTGTTGTGGTTTTGGTTGAATGTTGGATTTTTGAGGTGCTTAAAGTGTTTATGGAAGGTTATTATGTGTTTAATGTTATTGGTTTGATGGTAGGGGAGTTGGTATGGGTTGAAATGGAGTTTTGGTGCATTAATGGCGATTTTTCGCGACACAGGGCTCGGGGATCGATTGCCCGTTTTTGGCGATCGATCGCGAAGAGGCAGTACGCTCCAGAAGCTTATGGCGATCGATCGCCACATTTGGGCGATCGATCGGCGAGGGTGGCGATCGATCGCGCCAAATGTGGCGATCGATCGCCGAAAGAATAAAAATTGACGTTCGGGCAGTGTGATCTCGCGATCGATCGGCCCTTTGCCGCGATCGATCGCGAGTCACAAATTATGATGTTTTTGGATTTTATTTTAGGATTTTTGGTATCGGACTATTATTGGGTTCTAATATTGATTTGTGTGAATGTGTAGAACCATCCCAGGTGGCGACACAGCCAAGGAATTGAAGTCCTACCACATCCTACTTTTTGGAAAGGTACGTAGAAGACGTACGGGCACCCAACGGTACATGTATCTAATATACTCATTGTTTATGCACAGGGTGCTGTGATTTATTGGACACTCTTCAGTACCCGGTTCCTGAACCGGTACTTCTCTGCGGCCTCGAGACAGACGAAAGAGGATGAGTTTGCAAGTTTGAAACAAGGGAGCATGTCAGTGTCAGATTATGCCATGCAGTATTCCTCGTTGCTGAGGTATGTTCCCCACATTGCCACCAATGGGCACGCAAAGATGAGAAACTTTATGAAGGGGTTACGACCGGAGCTTTTTGACCGGGTTATCACCAATAACCCCACTTCTTTTGATGATGCTCTCACAAGAGCAGAGCTTGCGGAGATTGGAGTTGGAGCTTATCCTAGTACTATGCCACCACAAGTACCACAACAAAGACAAGCTGCCGACAGCTTGAGGCCCCGAGGAGAACCATTTAAACCTCGTGGTGCCTCTTCATCTTCACGGTTCGGTGGGAAGAAATTCTTTGGGCAGAAGCCGGAGGGCAAGAAGAACAATTGGTCAGCCAACACAGGGCCTACGCAAGGAAATAGTCCGGGAGAGCCAAGGTGCGACAATTGTGGAGGGCCACATTCTTCGAATAAGTGCCCTGCCTGTTATAGCTGTGGCAAGATGGGCCACATCTCTCGGTATTGCCCCACCCGGGGAGGACAGTCAGAGTTTCATGGCAACATGCCGAGATTTGATGACAGGACAGTACACCAGAGGCAGCAGTTTGCGCCTCGACCATCGGGAGGTCAGACAGTGGGACCGTCCCAGGGGCAGGTGTATGCGCTGACTAGAGAGCAGGTCCAGGCAGCCCCAGAGGAGGTGATCGCCGGAACGTGTCATTTATTTACGTACCCTGCTTTTATTTTGATAGATACAGGTGCCTCCCACTCTTTTGTATCGGTGGGCTTTGTGGAAAGACACCATATGCGCACGTCTTCTTTACCCACGCCTCTCATGGTCTCGACACCCACTGAAAGAAATGTCGTTGCCGATCAGTTTATGGCAGATTGCCTCATTTATTTTGAGGGCAACGAGTTGAAGGCAGACTTGATTGTGTTGGGCATGTCAGACTTCGACTGCATCATGGGTATTGATATTCTGAACAGATATCAGGCAGTCATAGATTGCCGGCAGAGAACAGTGAGGTTCAGATCTGATTTGGGAGTTCAGTGGACTTTTTATGGCAACGGTTCTCGTGCGAAGATTCCGTTGATTTCAGCAATCAAGATGACTCAGCTGCTGGAACGTGGCCACATGGGCTATCTCATCTATGCCGTGGACACGTCTGGGAAGAATAAAGAACTGAGAGTTGAGGATGTGCCAGTGGTAGCAGAATTTGCTGATGTATTCCCAGAGGAGATCCCAGGATTTCCACCGGCTAGAGAAGTTGAGTTTGGGATCGAGTTGTTACCAGGGACATCCGCTATCTCTCGTGCACCTTACAGGATGGCACCGGCAGAGTTGAGAGAGTTGAAGGAGCAATTGCAGGAGCTCCTTGACAAGGGATATATACGCCCGAGCGTATCGCCATGGGGCGCACCGGTTCTTTTTGTAAAGAAGAAGGATGGTTCGATGAGGTTGTGCATCGATTACCGGCAACTGAATAAGGCCACAGTGAAGAACAAGTATCCTCTCCCAAGGATTGATGACTTGTTTGATCAGTTGCAAGGTACCAGACTTTATAGCAAGATTGATTTGAGGTCCGGGTACCATCAGATTCGAGTCAGAGAGGAGGATGTGCAGAAAACAGCATTTCGGACTCGATATGGACATTATGAGTTCCTAGTGATGCCGTTCGGCGTGACGAATGCTCCAGCGGTCTTTGTGAGTCTGATGAAGAGAGTGTTTCAGCCTTATCTTGATCGGTTCGTCATCGTGTTCATCGACGACATTCTCATCTATTCCCGGAGCGAGGAAGAGCACGTGAAACACTTGAGGACAGTGCTCCAGATTCTCAGAGACCACCAGTTGTATGCCAAGCTCAGCAAGTGTGAATTTTGGTTGAGCAGTGTAGTGTTTCTGGGGCATGTCATATCGAGCAGCGGGATATCTGTAGATCCCAGGAAGATTGAAGCTGTGATGGAGTGGGCTGCACCCACTTCTGTACCTGAGATACGGAGCTTTCAGGGTTTGGCCGGTTATTATCGACGCTTTGTCGAGGGATTTTCGAAGATTGCCAAGCCGTTGACACAGTTGACCCAGAAGGGAGTACCATTCTTTTGGTCAGAAGCTTGTGAGGAGAGCTTTCAGGAGTTGAAGCACCGGTTGACGACGGCGCCAGTATTGGTGATTCCTTCAGAAAACTCCAGATTTGTTTTGTATACCGATGCATCACTTCAGGGCCTTGGGTGTGTACTGATGCAAGATAAGCATGTGGTAGCTTATGCATCAAGGCAGTTGAAGCCGCATGAGACCAGATACCCAGCCCATGACTTGGAATTGGCGGCTATCATCTTCGCCCTGAAGATTTGGCGACATTATTTGTATGGTACTTCATTTACCATTTACACGAATCACAAGAGCCTCAAGTTTTTATTCACTCAGGCAGAGCTGAACATGAGGCAGAGAAGGTGGATGGACTTACTCAAGGACTATGATTGTGAGATTGAGTACCATCCTGGAAAAGCTAATTTGACAGCAGACGCCTTGAGCTGGAAAGTGAGGAGTTCTGCTGAGGACGTCATCCATTTGTCGGCCATGATGACCTCCTATTGCCATCTAGGCTATGATTTCGACATAGATGCATCACCTGTGCATGTATCGAGCTTGTTAGCTGAACCAGATATCTATGAGAACATCAGGAGAGCTCAGAGGTCAGATGATGAAGTTCGGAGGTGGTTATCTTTAGTACATCTTGGTCAGCCAACGAAATTCAGAGTGGCCGATGACGGATCCTTGAGATTGGGTAACCGTTGGGTGGTTCCGAGTACGCCGTAGTTGCGTAGAGGAATCTTGGAGAGAGCTCATAATAGCAGACTTAGCATCCACCCAGGCGGAAAGAAGATGTATAAAGATCTGCGTGGTCAGTTTTGGTGGAAAAGAATGAAGAGTGATGTCGTCACTTTTGTTAAGAGGTGATTGATCTGCCAGCAGTTTAAGGTAGAGAGACAGAGACCTGACGGCGAATTGAAAAGCTTAGAGATACCGAAGTGGAAGTGGGAACACATTTCCATGGACTTCGTAACTCACCTGCCGAGGAGTACTTCAGGTTTTGATGCTATTTGGGTGATTGTGGATCGATTGACTAAGGTAGCTCATTTCATCCCCTATAGCATGACTTTCACCTTTTTGAGGATTGTATATTCGAGATGTGGTGAGATTGCATGGGATCCCCATTTCCATAGTGTCAGATCGAGATCCACGATTCACGTCTCATTTTTGGGAAGGTCTTCAGTCAGCCTTGGGAACTGAAGTTAGATTGAGCACTGCTTATCATCCTCAGACGGATGGCCAGACCGAGCGTACTATCCAAACGCTCGAGGACATGTTGAGGGCTTGTGTATTGGAGTTCGATGTTTCTTGGCAAGATTCGGTAGCCTTGGTAGAGTTTTCTTATAATAACAGCTACCAGGCGAGTATTCAGATGGCTCCTTTTGAAGCTCTTTATGGCAGACGGTGTAGATCACCCTTGTGTTGGGATGATTTGGACCGCAAATCGGTCAGGGGACCAGAGTTGATTCGGGAGATGGAAGAGAAGATAAAGATGATAAGGCAGAAAATGAAAGCAGCCCAGGACAGACAGGCAGCTTATGCGAATAAACGGCGGAGACCGTTGGAAGTTGGGAGATAAGGTCTTTTTGAAGATCTCGCCTTTCAGAGGCGTTGTGCGATTTGGGATGCGCGGAAAACTGTCTCCGAGGTATGTTGGACCGTACGAGATTTTGCAGCGCATTGGCACCTTAGCTTACCGACTAGCTCTGCCGCCTTCTTTATCTGGTATACATGATGTGTTGCATGTGTCGATACTGCGGAAGTATGAGCCGGATCCATCTCATGTGTTGCAGCCTTCTGAGGTTCAGTTAGAATCCGATGTGTCTTATGTGGAACGGCCTGTTAGAATTCTGGATCGAGCAGACCGTAGACTTCGGAACAAAGTGATACCCATGATCAAGGTTCAGTGGGATCGCAGGGGTGTCGAGGAGGCTACGTGGGAGACGGAGCGGCATATGGTGCAGAACTAACCGGAACTATTCTCTGGTATTTGATTATGTTTAGTTTCTTTTGGGGGTAAGTGCATGTGATTTCGAGGACGAAATCTTATAAGTAGGGGAGTATTGTGATATCCCCGAAATGATTAATTGCAATTTGGACATTAATTGTGTTTATATGATTAATTATGATGGTAATTAATTATGTGTTGGATTTATTTATCTTATGGAAATGCATGGTCACATGGAAAGGGTGACCCGGGAGTGCATTTCAGGGTACATGTTGTGCATGATGGGAGAATTGTATATTAGCATGATTTATTTGTTATGATTATCAATTAAATGGAAAGCATGAGTTTAATTGTGATTATGATGCATTTTGGTGAAATGCCTTTTTAAATATCATGTTGGGATGTTTAATACATCATGTTAGTTGTGGGGATACAATTGGAATTGTTTTAAAACCTCTACCCCACCTTTACCAAAACACTTTACTAAATCCCCCAAAATCACTTCCCACAAACCCTTCCCTCCTCATTTTCGAGTTTGATCTTAGGGGTAAAGAGAAATCCTTCCAAAAAGTTGATTTGTGAAGTTTATTGGGAGATTTGAGGTCCCCAAGAGGTATGGATGCCTCCATGTCATTTTTGTTGTGTTTGGATTGGATTTGAAATGGTTTAAAATGGGTTTGTTTTGGGTTGTTGTGGGTTTGGTTGAATGTTGGATTTTTGAGGTGCTTAAAGTGTTTATGGAAGGTTACTATGTGTTTAATGTTATTGGTTTGATGGTAGGGGAGTTGGTATGGGTTGAAATGGAGTTTTGGTGCATTAATGCCGATTTTTCGCGACACAGGGCTCGGCGATCGATCGCCCGTTTTTGGCGATCGATCGCGAAGAGGCAGTACGCTCCAGAAGCTTATGGCGATCGATCGCCACATTTGGGCGATCGATCGGCGAGGGTGGCGATCGATCGCGCCAAATGTGGCGATCGATCGCCGAAAGAATAAAAATTGATGTTCGGGCAGTGTGATCTCGCGATCGATCGGCCCTTTGCCGCGATCGATCGCGAGTCACAAATTATGATGTTTTTGGATTTTATTGTAGGATTTTTGGTATCGGACTATTATTGGGTTCTAATATTGATTTGTGTGAATGTGTAGAACCATCCCAGGTGGCGACACAGCCAAGGAATTGAAGTCCTACCACATCCTACTTTTTGGAAAGGTACGTAGAAGACGTACGGGCACCCAACGGTACATGTATCTAATATACTCATTGTTTATGCATTGTGGATGCGAGTATATATGCGATTATGCATTGTGGATGCAAATACATGTTGAATTATGCATGATGATTGTATATGCATATGATGGTTATTGGTGCACATCCCATGAGTCGTGGTCATCCCTTGATGATTTTAATGCTTGCCGCTATTTGATTTGTTGCCGCTAAATGTGAAGCGAGGGGTGGGAGCGCCGCATGTCCATTGAAGCGAGGTTATTCTATGCCGCCTATATGTAAATAAGCGAGGGGCATTAAAATACATTGTGATGGACAGACTAGGGATTGGTGACTGGTATTTGGTATTGATGAGATGGTATTATGTCATGACATGTCTAGACCATTAAATAATCTATTGATTATACTCATGAGTTATGGTACAGGGACAACCAAACTGGAAGCGTTTAAATGCATGGGAAAAACATGAAGTGTTTTATTATGATTTATGCATTTACGCCTTATATTCATATTGTGTTGAATATGAATGATATTATTGCTCATGTTTGGGGGTTGTCCTTGTAGGTACTTTTGGCATGATAAAAAGGGGCTAGAGCGGTTGAGGCGGTGAGCTTGTGAAGAACACTTTTGGTAGATGAAGGATAGGAATTCTTTTGTATAGTGTCTACTCTAGGAGTAGTGTAAAGCTATAGTGGATAACATTCATTATTTTGATTGGGAATGTAACTCATCCATTGAGAGTCCTTATTTTTGGCATGTAATTCTTAAAGCTCATAGTCTCAACACGATAATTTTACTCTGATAATTCATGTTAGCTCTAATTATGCCCTTGAATCGCACTTAAGGAATTAGGGTCCTTACAAATTCCACAACAATACATATGTTATGCCGTTAGATAACATGAATGATAATAAGCATGTTAGTATAACAGTTTATACATCAATATGCACCACATGCATAAACATGCCCAAATGTAAACACCTAGCCAATCATGCTAAGGCTACCCTTCACTCGTTCCCGGGTTCTCTAACCACTGCTCTGATACCATTAATGTAAGGACCCTAGTTCCTTAAGTGCGGATTAAAGGCATAAGTAGAGCTAACATGCATTATCAGAGTATAAAAATTCGTGTTGAGACTTTGAGCCTTAAGAATTACATGCCAAGTTAAGACTTTCAAATGGATTAATTTCATTCTCTAACAATGAATGTTATTCACTATAGCTTTACACTACTCCTAGAGTAGACACTATACAAAATAATCATGTCCTTCCTATCAAAAGCGTTCTTCACGAGCTCACCGCCTCAACCCGCCTTAGCCCCTTTATCATGCCAAAATTTACCTACAAGGACAACCCCCAAAACATGAGCATATAATAATCCATATTCAACACAATATGAATATAAGGCGTAAATGCATAAACCATAATAAACACACTTCCTGGTTTTTTCCATACATTTTAAACGCTCCCTGTTGGTTGTCCCTGTACCATAACTCATGAGTATAATCAATAGATTATTAATGGTTCTATACATGTCATGACATAACACCATTTCATATGCACCAATCACCCATCCATAGTCTGTTATAATAGTGTATTTTAATGCACATCGCTTGTCATGACAACGGCATTAATACCCCTCGCTTCGACATATTAGCGGCATTGAATAACCTCGCGCAAATGCGACATGCGGCAACGCCCTCGCTTCAACATTTGGCGGCAAATATTCTTTCCTCGCTACAATATGACAACGACAAGTATTCTATCATCGTTTCAAGTGACATCGGCAAAGAATTAAAATCACCACTCTATATAACCATGACTCATGGGATGTGCACCAACAATCATCATATGCATATACAATCATCATGCATAATTCAACATGTATTTGCATCCACAATGCACAATTCCATATATACTCGCATCCACAATGCATAATGTTAGTTCCGTACCTTATCGATGAGATTTTAAAGATGACAAAACATATCAGACCGGATCAAGAGAAATCAGACTGACCAGATCGATCGCTCAAAACAGATCAAGCTAATGAGGAATATCGCATATCAAACCAGATCGATAGAAAACAGACTGACTAGATCAAAGCTTCAGATCGATCTCAACCTATATCAGATCAGAGCAGTCAAGGATGAATAAAGATTGGTTCTTCAGTCCGAATCATTAACGGCTATTTATTGAAGCATTTAATGTCGCAATTAATGGTGAAAAAGACCTTAGACTGAAGATTACCATAAAAGGTAAGAAGACAAAGAAGAGCTTACCTGACAGTCGCCGAAAGCATGAACCAGAATGGCAAGTACCTTAAAGAAGAAGACTGTAGCTTACTCAGAGTATAAGCAGAGTCAAAAGTTGCACATTAAGGGAATAATGTCGTTGGTACATGCAACTATAAAAGGATGCATCAGAAGATCTCAAGTAGACTCTCGCTGATCAATCGAAAAACGCACAAGAAATCAAAACAGCACAAGCTTACAAGCTCAGAAGCTCTCGAGCTGAAATTCTTCTTAAGCACGAATACATTGTAATATTTGATCATTTTAGGATCACTGTGTGCATAGACATAAGTCTATCTTGTGTATTCTGTATTGAAAGATAGAAGTGAGAAATTATTGTAACTGTCAGACAGAGTGTGTCTGAACAGATCGAGTGACTAGGAGTTTCAGTCTGGTAGTGAGGTAAATCCAGCTGAATCGGGTTTGTACAACATGATTGTATAAATCAAAGTCTTCTAGTGGAACCTTCCTTAATTGGAAGAAGGGGATACGTAGAAGGATTACACCACCTTCGAACTTCCAGAAACATATTCTGTGTCTTATCATTCTGTACTTGTTCTGTTATTCAAAGCCATCGAGCCGTTCTTATTAATTTGAGAACAGACCGTTCCGCACTAAAACATTCAGTGGTCTGTTCTGCAAAAGAGTTGATTAAGAAACAGATTTCGTCTCACTAATCCGAACGAAATCACAAGGGATTAATTTTTAATAGGAGTGTTCATTCACCCCCCCTCTAAAAACTCTGGACCGATCCTAACAAGTGGTATCAGAGCAGGTCATCTTAATCAGCACAAAGACACTCGAGCTGATGGCATCATTCAACAAAATTCCTATGTTCTCAAAAGAAGACTATGATGATTGGAGAATCAGAATGCAAGCTCATCTGGCAGCACAGGACGACGATATGTGGTTCGTCATCACTGATGGACCAATGAAGATTCTGAAAGTCAATACAGCAGCCTCCATTACTGGTGGTGAACCCCAAATGGTCGAGAAGGATAGATCACTCTGGACTAATGAAGAAAGAAAGAAAGCAAACCTCGACAACGTTGCCAAAGACATCTTGTTCAAAACATTGGACAAGAACATGTTCAGTAAAATCAAAATGTGCTCTACTGCCAAAGAAATTTGGGAGAAGATAGCACAGCTATGTGAAGGGAACGACCAGACTAAGGAAAACAAGCTGACTGTTGCTCTTCAAAGATTTGAGAGCATAAAAATGAAGATTGGAGAAACTCTAAATGAGTTTGATGAAAGAGTCACTGGTATAATCAATGAACTAAATGGTCTGGGCAAGGAATACTCAAACAGAGAGATCGCTCTGAAAGTTATGAGAGCCCTGCCAAAAGAATGGGATGTTAAGACCATTGCAATGAGGGAGTCCAAAGATCTGAACAAGGTTGAACTTCATGATCTTTTTGCAGATCTTAAAGCATATGAGTTCGAACTGATCAACAGAGGTGAAGCAGAGCCATTCATCTCTCAACCAAACAAAGCACTGGCAGCCATTCCAGATCAGACCGCCCCCACAACAGATCGATCTATCGAACAGATAAGTAATGATGCTATGTCATTATTTATCAAGAAATTTGGTAAATTCATGTCTAAAAATAAGAGGAACTTTAAACCCTCTCATCATTATAAATCAAGAAAGGACGATGATGTTAATGATCAGGCTTGCTACAATTGTGGTAAGACCAGACATTTTATTGTAGATTGCACCAGATCGAAGAAAGAAGAACGTAAAGAGAAGCATCGTGATGACAGGAAAAAGAAGCACTACAAAGACCGCAAAAATCATGGAAAGTCCCAAAAGGTCCTAGTAGCAGAAGAAGGAAACAACAAATGGGCTCAGACTGATTCAGACTCAGAAAGCTCTGAATTTTCTTCCAGCGAAAGCAAAGAAGATATTCAATGTCTAATGGCAGACGAAGAGATGAGTCAAACAGACGAGGTATTGATCTTGACTCAAATGAATTTACACGAGAAGAGCTCATGTCCGCACTGCAAGACATGGCTAATGATTATAGACTCTTAGCTGAATCATTTGAGAGAAGTAAAGCTAAAGCCAACGATCAAATGGATGAGCACATCAAACCAAGCCGCTCTGAGCTGGGTGAGTGCAACAATCTACAGATTGGACTGAATAAGCTAAAAATCTCTTATGATCAGCTCCATGAAGAAAATAAGAGAATTAGCACACAAAATGCTAAGCTTTCTCATATCTTCAAATCATGGACAAAATCCAGAACATCATTGGAAGAATTGCAAGAGGTACAAAGAAATGTCGGTGATGTTACAGGCATAGGCTTTGATATCAAAGACTGCACCAAAGATGAATCTGAATTGTTGCTATAAAGAACAAAATCAAACAAATGACATTTGTTAAATCCAGCACAGTATATGAAAATGAAGCACCTACAATTCAAACGGGAGTCTCTTTCATGAATCAAGGTTTAAGAAAAGGGATTGGATATGTTAACCAAGCCAAAGAAAAGGCACCAGCAAGCTTTGCGTCTTTCAGACCAAATCCAAAGGTGCAAATTCTAAGGCAAGGGAGACCATCCAATTACTATAATTCAAAACCAGTTCAACGGAGATATAGACTACCCTATGAGAATCAAAGGTTTCCATATCGCACACATTATCACACACAACATCGAAATAGATCAGCTCACAGCACACCAGACACACACAAGCTGGAAGTTTTGACGCCGTCACTACCGAGAAGTTCAGGGCCATGGCTGCTATTATTTCTAGACAGCAGATGAACTGTCTGTAATTCTATTTGGAGTCTTGTTGGAAACAGTGATTGCCTCCAAACAGGCCGTCTGCTTTGCTGTTCCTCTCAGCAAGCTACTGGAGACTTTGGACATCGAGCTGGGGAAGCAGTCTGCTCTAAGTCCCTTCAAAATTCTCAACTCCAAAGGGCTAGCACTACTGAAGTCCAAGAGTGCTCCACCCACTCCTACCAATCTGGTGGCCGTCAAGATTGAGAAGGGAGAAGAACAGGCTGTTGCTCGAAAACCTCGGGTCAAGCGCAAATTGATCATTCAGATTGACTCCGAGGAAACTCAGTCTGCTCCTACACTTCCAGCCAAGCCCCTTCCCAAAAAGCCAAGAACCCAGATTACCAAGCCATTCAAAACCTTACCTCTCAAAACCCTACCCATATTGCCTCCAACAAAAGCCACCCATGCACCCCAACCTACAACCCAAATCTCAACCGCTTCAACCACTGCACCAAAAGTAACCATCCGAGTCCCCTCTGCCATCCCCGTGGTCAAAGGGATTGTTATCACTGAGTTGGGAGACTATACCCAATCAGGGATCAAATCTCCATCTTCCACAGGCAAGGTAAAGCTATTCTCACTGAACCCCTCTCTTCCAAACCCAAATCTGCAGCGTAAACAGCCATCGACATCGCTATGGAGGATGTTGATGAGAAGGTGAAGGCGCTTGTTGTAGTTTTTGATGAGTATGTCGAATACAGAACAATCAACCACATTGGGATGTTCTTCGGCAAACTGAAACGCCTGCAGAAAATGGAAGAAGAAGTCCTCAAGGGAACATAGACTGATGATGTTTGCATTGCTGTGCAGCGCAAAGATCTCTTTAAGGCAAATCAGAGATTCAGAATGGCGAATTTGCTTTTGGATGCTAAGAAAGCAAACTTCGATCCGAATGCTCCAACTGCCAAAGATGATGGTGCTGTTATCGCTCAATTGGAAATGGATATCCATGCTCTTCACTTAGCTGTCCGATTTCAACGGCAGAAGCTCAGCATATCCACTCCAGTACCTACCCCGGATCATCCATCTGCAAGCAAGAGTCTGACAGACTCTTTCATATTATGATTGATATGAACTATGATATGCTCATGTGTTGGGGGTTGTCTTTGTAGGTGCTTTTGACGATGAGAACCAGGGTCGGGGTTGATACGCTGAGCTGTAAGGAGTGCTACATGATTAGCAGAATAGAGAATTACTTTTGTATAGCTTCTACAAAGTGTAGAGTAAGACTATAGTTTAGTAACATTTTGTAGGAATATGTATGATTCCTTTTTGAACTTTTGGTACTGTAATTTCCTAAGCTCAGGATTATCAACACGACCTAATACTCTGATTCATTAATGATTAGTTATCTTATTTGCACCTTAGTATCTTGTTTAGATAACGGGGTCTTACAGATAACATACACCTACTGGATATAGACATCTACCGGATGGACATCTACTGGACAGACATCTACCGGATGGACATCAACTGGATAAACATCTA
Source organism: Haberlea rhodopensis (assembly GCA_907163345.1). NCBI lineage: Eukaryota > Viridiplantae > Streptophyta > Magnoliopsida > Lamiales > Gesneriaceae > Haberlea > Haberlea rhodopensis. The sequence goes on along the minus strand of CAJQUN010000590.1, from coordinate 51,927 downwards.
CCGGAAGGACATCAACTGGATAAACATCTACCGATGGACATCAACTGGATAAACATCTACCTGATGGACATCAACTGGATAAACATCTACCGGATCGACAACTACTGGACAGACATCTACCGAATGGACATCTACTGAGTACAGAAGAATGAACGATCATTTGAAAAGAAGAAAGCCAGCAGACGGCTAACTATCCAGTAAGATCACAAAGCAACAAGACAAAACAAGTACAACCTATTCTGACAAAGGTACAATAGAGCGTCGCACCTTGCTATATCTCCGCCACCATTAGCGTCAGAATAAAGGAGTCGTTGCTTAACAAATAGGAAAGAAGACAATCAGAATTTGGTAAGTTGATCTCTTCCTAATACAGAAAAGTTGCCGTTAGACCACTGAGTCTATAAATATGTCCAAGTGAAGAATGAAGAGGTTAACTGAACCATCTGATCAAACAAAAAGAGAAACATCAAAGTCAAAAGTAAATCATCTCATTGATATTCTCTGAAGGTTCAGCAAGAGCAGAAAAGAATTACTACTGTAATCTTGACAGAGTAACTACAACTGAGTCTGCTGCTCGAAGAACACTCGAAGCTAAAACAGTTTATATCTTGTGGGAGTGTCATAAATTCATTGTAAGCAAATTAGGAATTTGTGATTGCTAGGAGTTTGGCCAAGCTGTGTGAGTGCCTAAGAAGGCTGTATACTGAAAAGTGTAAACCAAAGTCTTCTAGTGTAACCTTCCTACAAAGGAAGAAGGGGAGACGTAGAAGCGTTGTGCTTCGAACTTCCAGAAACAATACTTGTGTCATTTACTTACTGCAATTTACCATTCAGTTATTACTACTCACAAGTCCAGCAGATGTCTTCAGCACTATAATCAGTGTCTGCTGACTTGCAATATATTGAGAAGCTACTGCAGTACTTAACAGTCTGCAGCAAACCGAGTAAAATCGAAAGTGAATCTAGTGTTTATTCAACCCCCTTCTAAACACTACCCCGATCCTAACAGACATATCTATTGAGCTTAATTGTCTAAGATCTGGTATGTTTTGATGGTTAAATGGATACATTGCTACCAAACCGTATATTTGTGTAAATGTAGGTGGGATCGAAGAAATCGTGCCAATAATGATGAATAAAGTTCAAGAAAAGCGTTGGAGGTGATAAAAGATCAAAGTAGACCAAGAAAATGCTTAAAATATGATTTTTGACTAGAGATCCATCGCCTGGGAAGAAGAAATCGATTGCCTAAGGAATTTGACTGATGATGATTGGGAATTTGTTGAAAATTGTGTATCACTGTTAGGTACTTTCAAATAAGCGACAAAACGCTTCTCCGGTGTTACTTATCCAACTTCTGTTTATTTTCTTCCTTTAGTATTTAACATGTTTGATAAGCTTATAGAATTGAGATATGATTATGACTTGCATACTTAGTACAATGGGAATTAAATTTATAAAGTATTAGGAACAAATACCACATGTGCACTGCATCGCAACATTACTAGATCCTAGTCAATGTTTAACTTCATTTGAAATATTTTTTTGAATATTATGCTAAATTTTTGGGAAAGGTTGTTGACGATCAAAAGACGTCTATAATGCAATCTCTCTAAAATATGTTTCAATTGTATTGTTATCAATAGGCAAGTGAATACTCGCAACAAAAGGTTGTTGAAGAACCCCAAGATCAATCCAGAGGCGGAGGCATCAATTTGCTTAGGATGCTGGGCAGGAAAAAACTGAAGGGAAAATGACCTTCTACTAGCACGTCGACTGAGTTGCAAATTTATCTGAATTATCAATTCTAACGGAAGACAATTTCGACGTCTTACAATTGTGAAGGCAAGCGCAGCACAATTCTCTATCTTAGCCAAAATGGCTAGATACGTTTATGCGGTATAAGCTTCAAGCGTTGCTTCTGAATAGGCATTCTCAACATGTAGTCGAATTATTGGAGAATACAGAAGTAATCTATCTGCTGATTCATTATGCATGGTCACATTACTTAAAGATTGGTTTGAAGCAGAATGTAAGAAAAGAAGAAATGTGTTGGTTGATGAATTCGTAAGTCATTATGACGAGCAAGAAGAAGAAAAGTTCAAAATAATACTTATCGTTTATGAAGAGTGCTAAATACTATTATTTTTTATTTAGATTTTCAATTGCCATAAGTGCAAATATTTTTTGTATAAGCATTTATATTAGCAAATGAAAGAAATATATTGAATTTATATGAGCTCAGCCTGTAGCGCCTGACCACGTCCTCTCGAATCAGGATGGTCGTGTCGAATCGCTGGCCCCTTATGGCGGACATGTCTGATAGAAGATATCAACTTGGACTGGTAGGGGAGGAGGCGATTCTCGGGGAGGGAGTTCCTCCAAGCCATAGGCAGGACCAACGTCGGGGAGGCTTGACGAAGAAATAAGTTTCTTTCCATCCTTTGTGGGAGCTTGGGATCTTCTCCAAAAACTTTCACGATGGCCTGGCTCCAAAGTGGAACAGGCCGGGGAATGTAGTATTCTTGGCATGGAAAAAATATCGGAGTATGGGAGGAGAGAAGGGAAGGTTCAGGAATTGAAATATAGCAGCCTTGGCTGCCATGATCTGGAAAGAGTTGGGGCTAAACTAGCTGAGGGACACACATTAAAAGTTTGAAACCTCATGGTATAGGGGAGGGATAGGGAAGCGCAGACCACTCCTTAGTTGTTCAGTAAAAAAAGGGAAAAATCCTGTCGGGGGAGATGAGGAAGGTCCCCCGGCCCAGGTATTCGTATTTCATGATCAGGGGGGACAAACCAAGAGCGAAGAAGGGGCTCAGCCTCTGTTAAGACGCGAGAGCCAAGGACCTCATACCACGGGAGGCCAGCCCACACGATGTCTTGAGGGTTACCCTCGAAACGAGATGGCGGAGGGTGATCACAGGCCCTGGGAGGAACCTGGAGAAGGGGCTCTGATCGCTTATTTTTTAAACAATTATTTCTCAGTGTAGCGATTCTACCTCAAATGCACGGTGTCAAGCTAACGTATAAGTACCAAATAAAATTAGTGAAATTATATTTAGCCTACGAAAAAGGTGATTAAATAACTAATTAAGCTAAAGAATTAAAAACTCAAAACTAACACAATTCCTTTAAAGATGCGAAGGAATTCCGCTCGAGAAATCTATCAAAATGTTCGTTCAATTGTGTATCATCAGTGATTTGTTTGTTAAAACAATTACTTATCAATCAATTCTTAAGGCGACGGGTTCCCGAATATAATCAATACACTCTCTCGAGCTGTATTGAAACTAGCAATAAATTGACGCAAGTAACTCTCGTTCACTAATACCAATTTAATACCGAATAAATCTTTATGAAAACCGTTGATCTTTAAATCTTTCAATTTAACGTGACCACGTATGTGATTCAATCTCTCGATCTAAATCTTAAACATACAATATGAATTATTTGAGCGTATTACAATTTTATCTCTCGATCTCAATTGTAATTCACAAGTTCAATCAAAGATAGCTAGGCTTTGATAGCATGGAGCATATAATTCATGAACAAAAGATATTGATTCACTCAAACACAACCAAATCAAAGATTCAAACACAAAATTCCTTAAAATTGATAGAATAAACCAGATTAAATTCAAATCAAATTCAAATAGATGTTTAATCGTTTCTCAACCTCAAAAACATCAACTAAATATGAAAATCAAACTAATCTAGAGTTTAGAAATACGATAAACGTAGGAGCGACTCCGTGCGTTGAACGATCGTTCTTCTCTCGCTTCCTTCCTTGCACTTCAAAGGATTCTTCAACCTTCTCTTGTTCCAGGAGGATGAAAGGCGGCTAAGAATAATTTAGGTCTGATTCTTCTTCAGAATATGGGATGAAATTTTCGTGCCTCTTTTCCTTATTTATAGAGGAGGGGAGATATGGAATTGTTTCCATAAAATCAGACCAAATCAAGAGTTTTATTTTCAGAAAAATCTGCGTCTCGATCGATCGGTCCTTACGTCTCGATCGATCGAGCACCTTCAGCGTCCGAGTCTTTACTTCTCTGCCTCTCTCGATCGATCGAGAAGGATGTTCCGATCGATCGAGATTTCTTCTCAATTTCTTTTCAACTTTCTGCCTGTGTCGATCGATCGAGAAGGATGTTCCGATCGATCGAGAATTCGAATTCTTTGTTGGCCAAAACCTCTGCCTTGCTCGATCGATCGAGATGCTTGTTCCGATCGATCGAGAATTCCAGAACTCAAAATCTTCATTTATTGGCTTGATTTGATCCGTTTCTTCCTTGTAGCTCAATTCTTCCATATTCCACCTAAATTCCTGAAACAAGCAAATAACTACCAAAAAGCATAACATCTTCAAGGAATTTACACGAATATATATACAAATCAAGACCTAAATACGCGTAATAATCAACCCTATCAACTCCCCCAACTTAGATTTGATCGTCCTCTAGCAAACATTAAGATCAAAATATAAAGTTCATCATCAATATTTTGAATGAATTAACTTAGCAACTCAATTGTAAAAGCTCAGAAATCCCACTAACACTTCAATAATAAGTCTATCCAAAAATTAACAAGAAGTGTTTTCTTCTAAGCCAAGCAATAAATCGCAAAAGCGGAACGTGTGTGTGTGTTAATGTCAATCATGAGTTTCATATATACTTTTAGGATCAAATAATGCTAGTAAACTCAAAGTCAAGATTCACTAACTTCAAAAGCCTACTTTTCAAACACTTCTCCACTAATGTAGTTATTCCTAGACTTGGATTAATCGGTCTTTTTAGCTTGTAATATTTGGCCTAGGTCGTTGGCTTCAAAGAAAAGATAGGGAAATACAAAGAAGAGAGTATTATCATAGAAAATTCAAATTTTCAGCACACTTTGAGTTTCTCTTCTTTTTCTTTGATAGCCTTGGCCACTTTGGGTCTTATTTATTCATTTTTTCTCAAGGCTTTTTCTATATTTTTCTTTTCTCATTCTTCAAATTTTTTTTCAATAAGCTCATCAAAGTTTAGCAATTCAAGTGCATCTAATGAGAATCATTAAACTCTCTTTGGGTCAAGATAAAAATCTTCCATTTAGGCTCAAGGAGGTGGGTATAATGAGGTTGCCAAAGAATGTTGAATGGGGCTAATAGTATGTCAAACATACTCCATTCTTTTATCATTTAGGCTCAAATTAGGGACTAAGAGATTGATATAACATGGTAAGCTTGAAAGGCTCAAACGGTCCAAAGATCGCCTAATTCATTTCCAAGTCTAGTTCCTAACTATAAAATTTCGCCTCAAAGGACTCTAAAGTAGGTTCTAAAGTGTTTCAAGATCCTCAAGACAAATCATAGTTAACAAAATTGTTCCAATATATAATTCACTCAATCATGAGCCAAAAGTGCTCAAAATATTCCTCAATTTTGAAATATTAATCAACCTAAGATATTCACAAACAAGTCAAAAATCTTCAAGACTTAAGGTGAGATGGGGATTAATATCATCATGTAATACCATTGCAGATCTAATTCATTATTCTAAATGATAAATTTATTTTCAAGAATTTTTTTTTAAAAATGCTCAAAAACGATCTAATCTCATGCAAACTCATGCTAGATTAGTCATGCAAGGAAGTAACGCAAGTCACTAGCAGAAACCAATACACCCCCCCAAACTTAGTACATGCATTGCCCTCAATGTATGGTAGACAATAAATGCAAAGGCAAAGCACATACCTCGACAACGATCGTCAGTGATCGTCGTCCTCATCATGCTCCGGAGGTGGGACTGGGTCATATGGCTCCTCAGCACGCATGGAGTCTCGTCAAAATCAAAAAACAAAAACAAAACAAACTAAAATAAAACAAAGCAAATGGTTAAGAAAGAGTTCTTGATTTATAGTCCCAAGCTGGACTTTCACCTCCGTTTCCTTAGTTATCAAGATAACAGATAGAGGCTAACATCTCGCATTTCTCATTGATGTTGTAGTGCTTCAACCGCTGCCATTTACTATAAAGGTTCCCTTTTCGGGGTCGGTAATTTCAATAGCGCCAGTTGGGTTTACCTTGGAGATTGTGAATGGTCCAGACCAACGAGAACGTAGTTTACCTGGAAAGAGTCGCAATCTGGAATTGAACAAGAGTACTGTATCTCCTTCATTGAATTCTCTTCTTTGTATATGAGAATCATGCCACTTCTTGGTTCTTTCTTTGTAAATCTTTGCATTCTCATATGCCTGATTCCTAAATTCCTCCATCTCATTTAGCTGTAAAAGACATTTTTCACCTCCAACATGACAATCAAAGTTTAGTATGTGCCAATAGGTGTCTTAAAAGCAGTTCGATAAGCCCATAATGCATCGTCTAAGCGTAAGGACCAATCCTTCCGGCTTAGAGTCGCAGTCTTTTCTAGAATACGTTTCAACTCTCGGTTTGAAACTTCTACTTGTCCGCTGGTTTGTGGGTGATAAGGTGAAGACACTTTGTGGGTGACACCATATTTACTCAAAAGATTTTCAAATTGTTTGTTGCGAAAATGAGTGCCACTGTTAGGATCGGGGTAGTGTTTAGAAGGGGGGGGGGGGGGGGGGGGTTGAATAAACACTAGATACAATTTCGATTTCTTTTCTTGGTTAACTGTAAACTGTTAAGTATTACAGTTGCTTCTCAATATCAGGCAAGTTAGTAGACACTTGTAGTAGTGCGGAAGACGTCTACAAAACTTGTGAGGAATAAAACTGAAGTAATAAAGCAATAAACAAATAACACGAGAATTGTTTCTGGAAGTTCGAAGCACAACGCTTCTACGTCTCCCCTTCTTCCTTTGCAGGAAGGATTCACTAGAAGACTTGGTTTACACTTTTACAGTATACAACCTTCTTAGGCACTAACACACTTGGCCTAAACTCCTAGCAATCACACACTTCTTTACTTTGATTACAATGGATTCTATAACACTCTTTACAGAATACACGTTCTAGCTTTGAGAGTTTTTGAGCAGCAGACTTCAATTGAAGATAATCTGTCACAGATTCAGTTTTGCTGTTTGTCTGCTCTTTGCTGAACGTTTGGAATATCAGTCGGATGACTTTAGTGTTTGCTTTGAAATATATCTCTTAGTTGAAAATCGCTCAGCTCTTCTTTGTTCTCTGCTTGGATGTATTTATAGGTTTGGATGTCCAACGGTAGCCTTTCTGTATATGGAAGAGATTAACTTTCCAATTTCATATTGTCTTCTTTCCTATTTTGTAAAGCAACGGCTCTTTTCACTCTGACGGTAATGGTGGCGGAGATATAGCAGGGTGCGCCGCTCTGTTGTACCTTTGTCAGAGAATGTTGTACTGATTTTGTCTCGTTGCTTAGTGCTCTAACTGGAAGCTCAGACTTCTGCTGGTTCTCTTTTGTTCAACTGGTCGGTCATCCTCTTATGACCAGTTGATGTCCTTGTATAGTGGGAGACTATTCAGTTGATAGTTGTCCAGTAGATGTTCATCCAGTTTAAGTTTATCCGGTTGATAGCTTGCACTGTTGATGTCTTCATCCGGTTGATGTCCATCCAGTTGATGTCTTGTCCGGTTGATGACTTCATCCGGTTGGTGTCTATCCAGTTGATGACTTCATCCGGTTGATGTCCATCCAGTTGATGTCCATCCAGTTGGTGTCTTGTCCAGTTGATGACTTCATCCGATTGATGTCCATCCAGTTGATGTCCATCCAGTTGGTGTCTTGTCCAGTTGATGACTTCATCCGGTTGATGTCCATCCAGTTGATGTCTTGTCCAGTTGATGACTTCATCCGGTTGATGTCCATCCAGTTGATGTCCATCCAGTTGGTGTCCATCCAGTTGGTGTCCATGCAGTTGGTATCTTGTCCAGTTGATGTCTTCACCCGGTAGAAGTCTTTTTCCAGTTTGTCTTTAATATCCGGTAGGACTTCATCCAGTTTGTAATTACCAAAACTTTAGAAATCGTTTTCCCAACAATTTCCCCCTTTTTGGTGATGACAAAACTAAGCAAAGATCTATTTCCAGTTTGAGTAAATAAGATGAGAATCCTGAAATTACTTGAAGACATAATGGAAAAGAAATTTTCATTAAATATAAGCAGATTACAAGTTGTAATCAAACTGCGCAATTGAGAGAGATTCATCTTTACTTAAGATGAATTCTAATAACTTGACTAGAATCTAAGATCAATTTAGTTTACATAATTTAGCTGATACAAGACAAATCTTTAAACAAGTATTGTAGACCCGGAGAGCTTCGATCCATCTGGTGTCAGAGAGGAAGAGCTCGATCCACCTTATTTCAGAGAGGAAGAGCTCGATCCACCTTGTTTCCGAGAGGATCTAATAAGAATACTCTATCTCTGCCGGTCTACCTTGTTTCGGAGAGAAGGTCGGGAAGAGTCATATGAATATTCATCAGGCAGCTTCCATGATCCATGGATTCACCTAATGAGAATAGTCTATCTCTGTCTTCCCCCTTTTTGTCATCAGCACCCAGGCATCTGCTGTTAGTGGTTCCTGACTGATGAGGAGCACCAGAACAGGATCAAAGCGCTGAAGCTTAACAGAGCTGGGTTAGATAAGTAATCAACCCATGAGGGGTTGATTTAGATAAGTAATAAACCCATGAAGGTGAAACAGATCTAACAGAAAACCAGGGAACTTTGAATAGCTTGAAAGTAAGCATGTTAAGTGAATGTGTGTTCTGTGAGCAAACAAGAGTCGCTATTTATAGAAATGAAAGGTTGCAATTAATGTGAATGTATTTAAGTGGAACAGTAAGTACAAAGAAAAAGTCAATAAAAGCAGTAAATAGATACGAGAAATTAATGGAAGAGTCAGAAAATGATACTATTTGCGCCCGAACCAATGTTTGGAATAGTCGCGTTTCTCGGTAGGCGGTTGGCGTGGACTCCGAGATCTTTGTTGAGAAGTTGGTCTGGACTGAGTGGGTGCTCCAGTTGCAGGGGATGAATGGGCAGCGGAACTTGAACCTCGCTGTGTTGAGGGAGCAGTTCGGCTGGGTTCAGGTAATCTGCGAATAATTTGAGGAGCTGCAGGCAGGCTGTTGCAAATATCTTGAATTTGAGATGCAAATGCTGCCTGCATAGTGGCCAACTGATCAGTCAATGTTTTCTTGGCGTCGTCAATCTTTTCTCCAAGAGCCATTGAGGTGGCAGCATGAAGAGATTCATTGTTCTGATTGATCTGAAGACGCGCCTGGCCAATTCTAGTAAAAGCATCCGCCACTGCATTCTCAGCAAATGTTTGAAGTCTGGTGATGGTAGTCGTTAAACTACTTAAGTCCCGGTAGACTTGCTGGAATTGTGAGTCATTGTGCTGCTGATGAGTGCCTAGAATGAGAGTTGCAGTTCGTTCTTCTTGTTTAAGCTTATGAACATCGCTGGCTAGGGCTGATATGGCAGTGGATAGATTGGCTAGCTGTGCAGCAATGTTCGGAGGTTCGTCCATAGGGTTGGTAAAGACAAAAAAATCTTCAGAAAGCTCTTGAACCATGGACGGATCTGCAGCAATCAGTGGAACATCAGTAGGAGGGACAAGGGCGCTGAGATGAGCATCGTCAACTGCAGCGGATGGCACCATAGAAGCTTCAACAATTGGTGCAGCTGTAGACTCTGAAATAGTGATAGCCAATTGGGCAGCGTCTTCATTTGGTGGAGCAGTTAAAGTAGTTGTGGGTTGATCAACCACAGCAGCTGACATCTGGGTGTGATCATTTGAGTGCGAAGACTCGCTAGGTTCATGATTTGCAGAGGATATGGTAACTTGCTGAACCACTGTCTGTATGACTGCATCCACATTGGTGTGATCAACAGCCATTGGCTGGGGCTGTTGATCCTTGTGAGAGCTGGAAGGAGAGGAGACGCCGAGAGCAGTTGGAGAGGGGAGTTCTTGAACCGAGGAGGCTACTTCCAAGGCAGTTGGTGCGGCCTCCGCTCCAGGGGAAGTAGTCTCCAGAGCAGTAGAAGTGAGCTCCACAGAAAATGGAACAATCTCCAAATTTGCAATGACGGAGTGTAGATCCTGCTGATCAGGACTGGCAACAGTTGTAGTAGTGGAGCAAGAATGAATACCAGTGGATATGTGAAGGTCATGAAGAGCAAGCTTAGCCATTTCGAGCTTGGGTCCAAGAGCATTTAGAACCGCTCTATCATGATTCGCTGTTCCGGAATTCCCGTCAAATTGTTGAAGGCGAGTTTCAACCAGGGCCTGAAGTTCACCCACATAGATCATCAGGCTGAAAACTTCTCGCAGCTTCAAGCTTGTTTCAGGGTCTGAGATTTGAAGATACGCTAGTATTTTGTTCTCATCTCCCCTAGCCTGATCCAGAATTTGATCAAAATCATCTAAGCGAACCTTGATACGGGCCTTTACCCATCGATCAAAAATCTCCAACTGTGGTTGCAGTTTGGCTTCAACTGTATCCATTACCATTTGAATCTCGAAGGCAACAGGAGTGGACACTGGAGCCGTAAGAGATTTTCCTTTTCCAGCAGGGGTGGTCTTGGGATGACAGTATGGACATAATGATTTGGGCGTCCTGAAGCTGATAGAGCCTGGTGCTTGCTGAGTGCTTACCAGTGCTGTCTGAGTGTCAGCTGGAACCACTGAAGGAACAGGCACCATGGCTAAGGAAGCAGGTGGTTCCTCAGTTGAAGGGATGACAGGGCTGGGTTCCCTATCAGGATTTACATCTGTAGGACCGGCGGAGGAGATAGTGTCGGAGGCGGCAATGTCTAACTGTTGGGCGGTCTGAGGAGCAGCTTTTCGTGTTCTTGGCTTCTTAGGAGGTGGAGGAGGAGGAGAGGACTCAGGGGATTCTGATATAGTCTGTTCAGAGTCACTTATAACCTGAGTCAAGCGACGCTTTGTTACTCCGCCTTCTCTGCCACTTCGTTGGCGATGAAGCTGAAGATACTTATGAGTGATGAGCCTCCCTGGATGAAGGTGAGAAAGAGCTCATGTCTTAATGTGTTTGCTCTCAAAAAGACTGCTGAGTGGGAGAGCAAAACCTGATTGACCCTTGCCAGATGCGACCAGACTAGTCAGTATTTGAAATAGCACAGCTGACCAGTTTATCTCCAACCCTTTGCATATAGCGCTCATAACGTCAAACTTCTCAGGGGTAATTATATCAAATGATCCTGCCTTACAGAGGAGCCCCTTGGAGATTATGTCCGCCAGTTGTCTATAATGACTCTTCATCAAAACTTTCCGGAAAGGAGGACGTGGAAGGCGATGAGTAGATTCCGAGACTGTGAGACGCATTTCTTCTCTTAGTTCTGCCGGAATAGTCGAGAAATCAGAGAGTCCGGTAGAGGGTAGGCACAGGTGAGTGGCAAATTCTGGTTGGGTGATGGTGACGGATTGTCCAGAGATGGACGCCACCACGGTGTCATCCACAACTTTGGCAGTAGCAAAGAACTCTTGTAGTTCGTTCTTGTAGAAGGAAGGGGTCTGGCTCAAGATTACCAGGAGTCCGGAGGTATCCAGCCTTTGTATCAACTCCTTGGTTTCTTCATCAGAGGATGTGGATATTGAATGAAAATCAACGTGAATAGCATTGGTGATAAAACTCGGCTGAACATTCTTCGACATATTGAGTGAGTAGGAGGAAGAAGCAGCAACAGTTTGTTAGAGTAAGTTTTCTGAAAGAGAAAAATAATCGCAGTGATTTGTTGGAGAAGAAGAGTAGTGAAACTAAAGGCGGTGAAAAAGGAAGTATATGTAACGTCGTACTGTAGATGAGCGGACACATGTATACGTGGCGATCATCTAACGGTTTAAAAAGATTTAACAAATAAATGAAAGAACAGGATTTAGGCGGGAGTGAAATAATTTATTTTTAACCAAAAGTAATTTTGAATTCCGACGTTCATTAGGTTAATGAGTATCGAGGGTTATTTTTGTCAAAGCATATTTGGTAACATCAACTGGTATGTAGGGTTCGACTGGTAGGAAAACATCCACTGGTTGTGGAGTCCTACTGGTTCGGATACACCTACTGCAGCTGACCATTGTATTACCAGCTGAGCTTAAATAACCATGATAAAATTATAACAGAAATTCCCCCTAAATTTATGCACATAAACTAACTAATTCCCCCTGAATTCATTACCCAAAACAAAATAATCAAGAAGTAATTTCAATTAAACCAAGAATGTTTCGAAAGTAAGAAAACTTAGCGTCCGGTAGAGGCTTTGTGAAGATGTCTGCTGCCTGTTGTTCTGTAGAAATATACTCCAGCCGAATTTGTTTCTTCATGACATGATCTCTGATAAAGTGATGACGGATGTCAATATGTTTAGTACGAGTATGAAGAACTGGATTGTACGTTATGGCAATGGCAGATGTATTGTCACAGAAAATAGGAGCCTCTGTAGACTCAATTCCATAGTCTCTGAGTTGTTGCTAAATCCAGAGCAGTTGAGCACAGCAGCTTCCAGCAGCAAGGTACTCTGCTTCTGCAGTGGAAGTTGCAATGGATGTCTGCTTCTTGCAACCCCATGATATCAATCGATCACCAAGGAATTGACAATACCCACTGGTGCTTTTCCTGTCAATTTTGCATCCAGCATAGTCAGCATCTGAGTATCCGATAAGATTGAAGGTTGAGTCCCTTGGATACCATAGACCGACATTCTCAGTGCCTTTCAAATATTTTAGGATCCTTTTGACTGCAGTGAAGTGCGACTGCTTGGGATTTGCTTGAAACCGGGCGCACATACACACTGCAAACATAATATCTGGTCGGCTGGCTGTCAAATATAGTAAAGATCCAATTATTCCTCGATACATTGTAACTTCGACTGGTATTCCTAAATTATCCAAGTCGAGTTTGGCAGATGAGCTCATTGGTGTAGCAGCAGCTGAGCTGGTACTCATTCCATATTTCTTCAGTAGCTCTTTAGTGTATTTAGACTGATTGATCAGGATTCCTTCACTAGATTGCTTGACTTGCAGTCCTAAGAAAAATGATAGTTCTCCCATCATGCTCATCTCGAACTGGTCCTGCATAATTTTAGAGAATCTTTCGCATAATTTTGAGTTAGTACTACCGAAGATAATATCATCAACATAAATTTGAACAAGCAGAGTATGATCTCCCTTTGTAAATTTAAAAAGGGTCTTGTCCACCGTGCCAATAATAAAATTGTGTTCTGTCAAATATTTTGACAAAGTTTCATACCAGGCACGGGGAGCTTGCTTTAGACCATACAAGGCTTTATTGAGACGAAAAACATGAGATGGCTGCTGATGGTTTTCAAATCCAGGAGGTTGTTCAACATAGACTTCTTCCGATGACCTGCTCAGGTGGATGATCCTTCTTCCACCGGAGCGAAGGTCCAAGAGGATTGAGTTCTTCAGTTGACTGGATGTGAGTAGGCAGATCAGAGGTTCTGATTGACTCATCTTTCTCATTAGTTCCTTCTACTGCAGCAGGGGTAGATACAACTGTTTCATTTGTAGCTGGCTGCAGTGCTTGTTGGCCAGCAGACTCCTCTGCTTGAGTTTCAGGAACTTCTGGTTCTAAGGAGCAGTCAGTCCTGCTTCTGTAATCAATCTCATCATCAACATTTTCGTCAATGTAAGTGCTTTCCAGTCGATTACTCAAGTTGTTGATTTGTATATCAGATAGTGTACAGTTAGTAGGTTCATCAAATTTTACATGCACTGATTCTTCTACATTAAGAGTTCTATTATTAAATACTCTGAATGCCTTACTAACTGTAGAATAGCCAAGGAATATTCCAGCATCAGATTTGGCATCAAAGGCTGTGAGATGAGTCTTTCCATTGTTGTGAATAAAACATTTGCAACCAAACACATGGAAATAGGAAATATTTGGCTTACTGCCATTCCAGATCTCATAAGGGGTTTTATTTGCTCGCTTATTAATCATTGATCTGTTCTGCGTATAACATGCTGTGTTGACAGCTTCTGCCCAAAATCTCTGCGATATTTCTGATTCCGCGAGCATGGTTCGCGCAGCTTCTTTCAAAGTGCGGTTCCTACGCTCAGCAACTCCGTTTTGTTGAGGAGTTCTAGCTGCAGAGTATTCGTGTTTAATACCAAGGTCATCTAGATATGATTCGAGTGATTGATTGGTGAACTCAGTACCTTTATCACTGCGAATTCTATCTATCCCACACGATTTCTCATTTTGGAGTCTTTTCAGTAATTTGATCAGCTTTGGAGTAGCTTGATCTTTGCCACTTAGGAACAAGACCCACGTGAAACGAGTGTAATCGTCTATTACCACTAGAGTATACTTCATTCCCCCTAGACTTGTTACTGGTATAGGACTAAATAGATCCATATGCAGCAACTCTAGGCACCGAGAAGAAGATTTACTCCCTTTGTTCTTAAAGGAGGATCTGATTTGCTTACCAAGTTGGCATGCTGCACAGATCTTATCTTTTGAGAACTCAATTTGGGGCAGTCCAACAACTAGATCAAGTTTACGCAGACTGGCAATAGTTTTAAAATTTAAGTGACTCAACCGTTTGTGCCAAAGCCAATTTTTGGATGAATTCAGAGCAGCTAAGCAAGTAGAAGAGATAGGCTGATTAAGATTCCAATCAATTTTATATGTGTTATCATGCCTTCTACCTACAAGTAGTATACTACCATCAATAGATTTGATTGTGCATGAGTACTGATTGAATTCTACGGAATGACCATTGTCACACAGTTGACTTATGCTAATCAAGTTGTAGCATAGATTTTCAACTAAAAGAATATCTTTAATGATGATGTTACCGTAGATAATCTTACCCTTACCCACGGTTCTACCTTTCGCGTTGTCTCCAAAGGTTATTCTGGGTCCGGTGGAGTCCACCAGTTCAGACAGTAAGCTCGCGTTCCCTGTCATATGTCTAGAGCACCCGCTGTCCAGAAACCATTCTGAGCTCCGAACAGGATGCATTCTAGTTTCCTGTAATTAAAGCGATAGCATGATTGGTACCCAATCCTACTTGGGTCCTGGTAGGATTACTCCTTTCGGAACCCACTTGTATGACCCTGAATGACTTAGGTCGGTGTGTGTTCTGAAATGTGTGTGCATTTATAGATATAGGTGATGATTTTGACTGTGGAGTGTGATAATATGTGTATGCATGTGCTTTTGGTTTGTAGTTCCTGTTATTTAGCATATACCTCTTCTGGACAGGTTTACAGTTGTAGTACCAGTTGGGTTTAACCTCTCTAGCTGCTCGACCAGTAGGTTTAAGTTCATTTCTGAACTTTTGCCTCGGTTTAGCCTCTTTGAGTGGTTCTACATAACCGATACCTCTGTGCTGTGCCTGTTCCTTGATGAGTGTTGCTTTAACAGGTTCTTTAACCAGTTCGTAAGGGTCATATACTGTGCTAGATCTTACAAAGTTCATTGATTGAACCTTGCCTTTTGTTAGACACAGTTGAGGTTCATTACCAGATGAACTGCTATCATTGCTATTATAGCCTATGCCAGTTAAATCACCAGCAAGCCTTATAGACTCAAGCATTTCATCCTTTCTGGTAGTCGATGCATTCCAAATGCTAACCAGTTTGCTAAGTTTCTGGTAAGCATTCTTGGCTTCATCTCTTTCCTTCACTAGAAGACTGGCTGTTTCCCTTAGGCAGTTCAACTCCCTTGATTGTTCACAATCAAGCTTGTTTTCATGCGTTTCAGTTTGGGTTGTATGCTCAGTCTTATAGCTTTCAAAAGATTCATATAGCGTCCGATACTAATTTATCAGGTCCTGCAATGCATTGGTGAGTTCACTATGTGTAAATTCAGATAGGTTTGATTCATGTACCTCATTTTCATTATTTGCCATTAAGCAGTGGACTTCCTCGTCTTCACTCTCGCTGGATGAGCTAGTTAACTCTTCTGAGTCTGATTCAGAATCAGCCCATTTGCTCTTACTTTCTTCTGCCATCAAGACCTTTTGATCTCTGTCCTTTTTGGATGATCTTCTGGTTTCTTTGGATTTTCTGTAATCCTTGGATCCTCTTTTGTGATCGTCCTTCTTGGGTTTAGGACAGTCCGCAATGAAGTGTCCTGGTTTGAGGCAGTTGAAGCATACTCGCTCTTCTTCTTCTGAATTTCCTTTGGAAATCTGCCTCCGAGGATATGATTGATAAGATCTCTGATTTTTCTTCATGAATTTCCCAAATTTCTTTACAAACATTGCCATAGCATCATTACACATCTTTTCTGGAGTCATTTCTGTAGGGGTGGGCAGAGACTCAGATGCAGTGAGAGCTTTTGTTGGTTGACTGGTGCTTGGTTCATCTTCAACCCGAATGCCTAATTCGAATTCATAGGCTTTTAAATCAGCAAACAGATCATGTAGATCTATTTTGTTGATGTCTTTCGATTCTCTCATAGCAATGATCTTGACATCCCATTCTCTTGGTAGACCTCTCATTACTTTGAGAGTGACTTCTCTGTTGGGTAACTCCTTACCCAGACTGTTTAGTTCATTGATTATTCCAGTCACTCTTTCATCGTATTCGTTGAGAGTTTCTCCATTTATCATTTTGATATGCTCAAACTTCTGTAAAGCCACGGTAAGCTTGTTTTCTTTGGTTTGATCATTTCATTCACAGAGTTAAGCAATCTTCTCCCAGATTTCTTTAGCTGTAGGGCACATCTTTATTTTGTTGAACATATTTTTGTCCAAAGTTTTGAATAGAATGTCCTTAGCAACGTTGTCTAGGTTTGCCTTTTTCTTGTCTTCATTTGACCATTGAGATCTTTCCTTTTCTACCATTTGTGGATCTCCACTTGTGATAGAAGCAGCTGTATTGATTTTCATGATCTTCAAAGGTCCTTCAGTGATTACATACCACATATCATCATCTTGAGCACTTAGATGTGCTTGCATACGGATCCTCCAGTCATCATATTCGTCTTTCTTGAACATTGGAATCTTGCTGAATGAGGCCATCAGTTTTTGATAAATGGTAATTTCTCAAGATTGAGAAGACCTATGCTCTGATACCACTTGTTAGGATCGGGGTAGTGTTTAGAAGGGGGGGGTTGAATAAACACTAGATACAATTTCGATTTCTTTTCTTGGTTAACTGTAAACTGTTAAGTATTACAGTTGCTTCTCAATATCAGGCAAGTTAGTAGACACTTGTAGTAGTGCGGAAGACGTCTACAAAACTTGTGAGGAATAAAACTGAAGTAATAAAGCAATAAAAAAATAACACGAGAATTGTTTCTGGAAGTTCGAAGCACAACGCTTCTACGTCTCCCCTTCTTCCTTTGCAGGAAGGATTCACTAGAAGACTTGGTTTACACTTTTACAGTATACAACCTTCTTAGGCACTAACACACTTGGCCTAAACTCCTAGCAATCACACACTTCTTTACTTTGATTACAATGGATTCTATAACACTCTTTACAGAATACACGTTCTAGCTTTGAGAGTTTTTGAGCAGCAGACTTCAATTGAAGATAATCTGTCACAGATTCAGTTTTGCTGTTTGTCTGCTCTTTGCTGAACGTTTGGAATATCAGTCGGATGACTTTAGTGTTTGCTTTGAAATATATCTCTTAGTTGAAAATCGCTCAGCTCTTCTTTGTTCTCTGCTTGGATGTATTTATAGGTTTGGATGTCCAACGGTAGCCTTTCTGTATATGGAAGAGATTAACTTTCCAATTTCATATTGTCTTCTTTCCTATTTTGTAAAGCAACGGCTCTTTTCACTCTGACGGTAATGGTGGCGGAGATATAGCAGGGTGCGCCGCTCTGTTGTACCTTTGTCAGAGAATGTTGTACTGATTTTGTCTCGTTGCTTAGTGCTCTAACTGGAAGCTCAGACTTCTGCTGGTTCTCTTTTGTTCAACTGGTCGGTCATCCTCTTATGACCAGTTGATGTCCTTGTATAGTGGGAGACTATTCAGTTGATAGTTGTCCAGTAGATGTTCATCCAGTTTAAGTTTATCCGGTTGATAGCTTGCACTGTTGATGTCTTCATCCGGTTGATGTCCATCCAGTTGATGTCTTGTCCGGTTGATGACTTCATCCGGTTGGTGTCTCTCCAGTTGATGTCTTGTCCAGTTGATGACTTCATCCGGTTGATGTCCATCCAGTTGATGTCCATCCAGTTGGTGTCTTGTCCAGTTGATGACTTCATCCGGTTGATGTCCATCCAGTTGATGTCCATCCAGTTGGTGTCTTGTCCAGTTGATGACTTCATCCGGTTGATGTCCATCCAGTTGATGTCTTGTCCAGTTGATGACTTCATCCGGTTGATGTCCATCCAGTTGATGTCCATCCAGTTGGTGTCCATCCAATTGGTGTCCATGCAGTTGGTATCTTGTCCAGTTGATGTCTTCACCCGGTAGAAGTCTTTTTCCAGTTTGTCTTTAATATCCGGTAGGACTTCATCCAGTTTGTAATTACCAAAACTTTAGAAATCGTTTTCCCAACAGCCACCATCACTAATAATTGCTCGAGGGGTGCCAAAACGAGTAAAAAATTTTCTTTTCAAAAATTGCACAACCACTCGAGCATCATTTGTGCGTAAGGCTTCCGCCTCAACCCACTTTGACACATAGTCCACTGCGACAAGTATATATTTATTTGAACATGAGCTTGGGAAAGGTCCCATAAAATCTATTCCCCATACATCAAAAAGTTTGCATTCGAGAATATTGTTTAAGGGTAATTCATTTCTCCTAGAGATATTACCGACCCCTTTGACATCTATCACAAGTAAAGGCATACCTGAATGCGTCCTTAAACAGCGTTGGCCAATAGAAGCCAGAGTCAAGTACCTTAGCAGCTGTTTTGGTTGGGCCAAAATGCCCACCTATCTCTCCACCATGGTATTGCTTCAAGATAGATTGCATGTCCCTTTCGGGAATACATCTTCTTATGATGTTATCTGCACAAACTTTGAACAAATAGGGTTCCTCCCACATAAGATGTTTAACCTCAGAAAAGAATTTTTTCTTTTGATAAAAAGATAGATTTTGTGGGAGGATACCACTAGCAATATAGTTCGCAAAATATGCATACCAAGGTAAAATGTCAGCGTTAAACAATTGCTCATCAGGAAATGTCTCATTAATTTCTCCTATCTCACTTTCAATTTTATCCTCTCCATTGTCTATTCGAGACAAATGATCCGCTACCACATTCTCTACACCTTTCTTATCTCGTATCTTTAAGTCAAATTCTTGCAACAACAATATCCACCTAATTAAGCGTGGTTTGGCATCTTTCTTTGCAAGTAAGTATTTAAGTGCAGCATGATCGGTGTAAACAATAACTTTGGCAAGACATAGATAGGAGTGAAACTTATCGAATGCAAAAACTATGGCTAGTAGCTCTTTTTCAGTAGTGGCATAATTCATTTGTGCTTCATTCAAAGTGCGACTAGCATAGTATATGGTATGAAATACCTTGTTCCTCCTTTGACCTAAGACTGCTCCTATGGCTGTGTCACTCGCATCGCACATCAATTCAAAGGGTAACTCCCAATCAGGTGCTACCAAGACCGGTGATGTTACCAGTTTCTCCTTGTGAATCTCGAATGCCTGCACACAATCAGCATTAAATTCATAAGGTGCATCTTTAGTTAATAAATGAGATAAAGGTTTAGAAATTTTTGAGAAATCCTTAATGAATCGACGATTAAATCCTGCATGGCCCAAAAAGCTTCGGATTCCTTTCACTGTTGTTGGAGGCGGCAATTGTTGTATCACTTGGATTTTTGCTCGGTCTACTTCAATACCCTTTTCGGATATCTTATGTCCCAAGACTATACCTTCTTTGACCATGAAGTGACACTTCTCCCAATTCAATACAAGATTTGTCTCCTCGCATCGTGTCAGCACCAAATCCAAGTTAGATAAACATATATCAAATGAGGATCCAAAAAAGAGAAATCATCCATGAAAACCTCTAAGAATTTCTCTATCATGTCATGGAATATGGCTACCATGCATCTTTGAAAAGTGGCAGGGGCATTACATAATCCAAATGGCATTCGTCTAAAGGCAAATGTACCATAAGGGCAAGTGAAAGTAGTTTTCTCTTGGTCCTCTGGTGTAATAGCGATTTGGTTATACCTTAAATACCCATCTAGAAAGCAATAAAAATCATAACATGCTAATCTTTCTATCATTTGATCAATGAAGGGAAGGGGAAAGTGATCTTTACGAGTGGATTCATTTAATCTCCTATAGTCAATGCACACTCTCCACCCCGTGACTGTCCTAGTAGGTATCAATTCATTGTTTTCATTACGGACAATAGTAATGCCACCTTCTTTGGTACACATTGAATATGACTTACCCATGAGCTATCAGAGATAGGGTAGATAATACCTGCATCCATGAGCTTAATGACTTCGGCTTTGACTACCTCTTGCATTTTTGGATTGAGACGGCGTTGTTGTGGTACCACGGGCTTGAAATTTTCTTCCATCAGAATTTTATGCATGCACACTGATGGGCTAATTCCTTTGATATCTGCTATCTTCCATCCAAATGCCTTCTTGTGCTCCCTAAGGACTTTAAGAAGCTTCCCCTCGTTTTTACCTGTCAAAGATGAAGAGATAATGATAGGTAACGAATTTCCAGCATCTAGGAACACATACTTGAGATGAGATGGGAGGGGCTTTAGTTCAAGCTTGGGGGATTCTTCAATGGATGGCAGTTGAGGCTTAATGTCTCTTTTTACCAACTCTCCAAGATTTTCAGTGGCTCGTTTCATATAGGGAACGATGTTGTTCAATTGAGCTAGGATCTCAACTTCCTTTTTGTCATGTTGTTTATCTGCTTCTACAAGATATGCTTCCAAATTCTCTTTGTAAGTACCTTGCAACAAATCAACAGTCAGGGCATCAATAATATCAATACTAAAACACATGGGCTTGTCGTGCGGGTTTTTAAGTGCTTTAAAGACATTAAAATCAACTTGATCGTCCCCTACACGGAGGATCAACTTCCCTTGTTGGACATCTATGATTGCATTTCCCGTTGCTAGGAATGGTCGGCCCAAAATCAGTGGTGTCTCCCTGTCCTCTTCCATATCTAGCACGAGAAAATCAACAGGGAATATGAATTTGTCCACTTTGACTAACACGTCTTCAATGATTCCTTGGGGATATGTGATAGATCTATCCGCCAATTGCAGTGAAACTTTGGTGGGTTTCGGCTCTCCCAGTCCCAACCTCCTGAAAATGGAAAAAGGCATCAAATTTATCCTCGCACCCAAATCACACAACGATTTAGCAAATGAAAATGATCCTATAGGTCAAGGTATAGTAAAACTCCCTGGGTCTTTTAACTTTGGAGGCATTTTGTTTTGCACAATTGTTGAGCACTCCTCTGTTAAGCTTACCGTTTCGTATTCGCCAAACTTTCGCTTGTCAGAGAGAATTTCCTTCAGAAACTTAGTATAACTAGGCATTTGAAGTAGAGCATCAGCAAATGGTATATTAATATGCAATTTCTTAAATACTTCAAGAAATTTACCAAATTCAGCGTCCATCTTTGCTTTTTTCAGCGCAGCGGGAAATGGGGGAGGAATTACTACCTTATCAGTGTGTGTGATTGGTGTGGTGTTGGAATGTTTACCTTTTTCGATTGCCTTTTCCTCAATCTTACTCTTGTCGTTCATGGTGGTCTCACAACTTTCTTGTGCTCCAGTCTGTGGCCTTAGCTCTTTTCCACTCCTTAGTGCTATGACATTCGCTTGCTCCTTTGGATTTATCACCGTATCACTTGGTAGTGTACCTTGAGTTCGTCCGGAAATCAAAGTTGCAAGGTGCCCCACTTGTCTTTCCAAGTTCTTTATAGATGCCTCCTGATTTTACATCCTAGTTTCAGTTGATGATATGAACTTGGTCATTAGCTCCTCCATACTCAGCTTTTGTGCATATCCCGATGGTTGTTGTGGGTTCAACACGTTGCTTTGGTTGGACCATTGCAAGTTTGGATGATTTCTCCACCCCGGGTTATAAGTATTTGAGTATGGGTTGTTGGGCTGCCTGTCCCTACATAATTCACAGACTCGTTAGATTGTATGAATGTGTTACCTGCCTGGCATTTAGTGCTCGGATGATTGCTTCCACATAGCTTGCAAGTGATACTTGAGCCTGCATTGCTGTCATGCTCATGCCATCTATCTTCTTGTTCAACGCATCCAACTGTGCCGAAAGAGTAGTGATGTCGTCCACTTGATGAACTCCAGCCGGTTTCTTTGGCACATTCATTTCTGATTACCATTGATAGCTGTTAGAAGCCATCTCTTCTACGAGTTCATACGCCGCTTCTGGTGTCTTGCGCATAATGGATCCTCCTGAGGCTGCTTCTATCATAGAACGGTTAGATGAAAACAAACCGTTGTAAAAAGTCTGTACCTGAAGCCATATAGGAAGTCCATGGAGTGGGCATCTCCTCAGCAAATCTTTGAAACGATCCCACACCTCATATAGTGTTTCAGGGTCGTATTGCCCGAATGTGGTGATATCGTTCCTCATCTTTGCCGTCTTGGAAGGAGGAACGTATTTGGACAGAAACGCTTGCGTCATCCCCTCCCAAGTTGTTATCGATCCTGCAGGTAAAAAGTTCAACCACGCTTTAGCTTTATCCTTTAGTGAGAAAGGAAATAACCTTAACCTGATGGCGTCGTCAGAAACGCCATTATGTTTAAATGTGTCACAGATCTCCAAGAAGTTGGAGATGTGAGCGTTCGGATCATCAGTGGCTACTCCTCCAAACATCACTGAATGTTGGATCATCTGTATTATCGTCGGCTTTATTTCAAAGTTGTTTCCTTGAATGGTTGGCCTTGTAATGCTGGACAGTGATCCATGAAAAGCCGGTTGAGCATAATCCATCATCGATCTGGGATTCAATGCTTCATTGTTAGCACCCCCTTCTTGATTATGTTCAGCCATTGCTCGAGCTTCTCTAATTCTTCGTAGACACGTACACTCGATTTCTGGGTCAATTGGCTCGAGTGTGGGGTTGCTACTCCTTAGCATGCACAACGACAATAACTACCTGTAAAAATTAATCCAAAAGGAGAAGATGCGACTGTAGTAAATTTGACGGTCAAAAGTGACAAAAAAAAAACAAAGATTAATGGCTAAAGTACAATTAATTAATCTTGTATGATATTATACGGATTAGTCCCCGGCAACGGCGCCAAAAACTTGATCGCTTATTTTTTAAACAATTATTTCTCAGTGTTGCGATTCTACCGCAAGTGCACGGTGTCAAGTTTTAGTATAGTGATATTATAAGTAAGGATGTCGAACCCACAGGGACTAACGTATAAGTACCAAATAAAATTAGTGAAATTATATTTAGCCTACGAAAAAGGTGATTAAATAACTAATTAAGCTAAAGAATTAAAAACTCAAAACTAACACAATTCCTTTGAAGATGCGAAGGAATTCCGCTCGAGAAATCTATCAAAATGTTCGTTCAATTGTGTATCATCAGTGATTTGTTTGTTAAAACAATTACTTATCAATCAATTCTTAAGGTGAAGGGTTCCCGAATATAATCAATACGCTCTCTCGAGCTGTATTGAAACTAGCAATAAATTGACACAAGTAACTCTCGTTCACTAATACCAATTTAATACCGAATAAATCTTTATGAAAACCGTTGATCTTTAAATCTTTCAATTTAAAGGGACCACGTATGTGATTCAATCTCTCAATCTAAATCTTAAACATACAACATTAATTATTTGAGCGTATTACAATTTTATCTCTCGATCTAAATTGTAATTCACAAGTTCAATCAAAGATAGCTAGGCTTTGATAGCATGGAGCATATAATTCATGAACAAAAGATATTGATTCACTCAAACACAACCAAATCAAAGATTCAAACACAAAATTCCTTAAAATTGATAGAATAAACCAGATTAAATTAAAATCAAATTCAAATAGATGTTTAATCGTTTCTCAACCTCAAAAACATCAACTAAATATGAAAATCAAATTAATCTAGAGTTTAGAAATACGATAAACGTAGGAGCGACTCCGTGCGTTGAACGATCGTTCTTCTCTCGCTTCCTTCCTTGCACTTCAAAGGATTCTTCAACCTTCTCTTGTTCCGGGAGGATGAAAGGCGGCTAAGAATAATTTAGGTCTGATTCTTCTTCAGAATATGGGATGAAATTTTCGTGCCTCTTTTCCTTATTTACAGAGGAGGGGAGATATGGAATTGTTTCCATAAAATCAGACCAAATCAAGAGTTTTATTTTCAGAAAAATCTGCGTCTCGATCGATTGGTCCTTACGTCTCGATCGATCAAGCGCCTTCAGCGTCCGAGTCTTAACTTCTCTGCCTCTCTCGATCGATCGAGAAGGATGTTCCGATCGATCGAGATTTCTTCTCAATTTCTTTTCAACTTTCTGCCTTTGTCGATCGATCGAGAAGGATGTTCCGATCGATCGAGAATTCGAATTCTTTGTTGGCCAAAACCTCTGCCTCGCTCGATCGATCGAGATGCTTGTTCCGATCGATCGAGAATTCCAGAACTCAAAATCTTCATTTATTGGCTTGATTTAATCCGTTTTCTTCCTTGTAGCTCAATTCTTCCATATTCCACCTAAATCCTGAAACAAGCAAATAACTACCAAAAAGCATAACATCTTCACGCAATTTACACGAATATATATACAAATCAAGACCTAAATACGCGTAATAATCAACCCTATCAGGCTCCGCGAAACTCCTTCCAGAGAGCCTGCGCTACGGGTTGGAGGGCTAGAGAGCTTCGACCCCGATGCATCCATAGTTGAACCCTGAAGAGCGCAGCCCCAGACATGGAGGAGGTCGAATCCGACATTAGAGGGAAAGGAAAAATTGGAGGAACGAATCAAAAAGACATGCAGTGAATCGGAGAGCTTGACGATGAGGGGGAGTGAACCAGCATTGGAAAGTTATGAGAATAAGTGGGGCAAGGAGAGTCTATAAGTGATTGATGTGACTTGAAATAGACACATCTATTGCGCTTAATTGTCTACGATTTGGTATGTTTTGATGGTTAAATGGATACATATACTACCTAATCGTACATTTGTGTAAATATAGGTGGGATCGAAGAAATTGAGCCAATAACGATGAATAAAGATCAAGAAAAGCCTTGGAGGTGATAAAGGATCGAAATAGACCTAGAAAATGCTTAAAATGTGATTTTTTACTAGAGATCCATCGCATGAAGAAGAAATCGATCGCCTATGGACAGAAAATTGAGCAACAAAATTCACGATGCAGCAATCGATCGGCAAAAAGGGCGATCAATTGCCAAACATACTGGAAAGCAGCGATCGATCACCAATTTATAGAGATCAATCGCCGAAAAAATCTGGCTGAATTAAATAAAGGGGGATCGATCGCCAGTTTACAGAGATCGATCGTCAGGGAGTCCGATAAAAAATGGAAACTTGATCTTTTTACCATCTTTGGAAGATTTTTCCCTATCCTAGCATATTCCCAATTCCTATAACTCAAAAATAGCCTCATTACACCAGAATTGAGACTTTTAAACATTAGAATAGATTTTTACTCTAAAATTTTGAAGAACAACTTGAAGAACTCAAGCACGAAGACGGAATTGACGAGCCGGAATCGTGTCGTAACTTCTTCCTTAGGTTTTGTTTAATATTTTCTAGATTAATTTTGATTGTTTTAAATTCAATTGTGAGTAGCTAAACTCATATTCTTGGTTGAGGAAGACAAAGCCACTAGAGTTTAATTTATTCAAGAGATTGTTGTTTGGAATTGGTGATTTTTATTGAATATCATAAGTTTTTCTTTTGTTCTTTCCATGATTGTGTTGTTTGGTTGTTAGATTAGCTACCTAATGATTTTTCATACAATCTAATGCTAAGTTTGATATCAAATCCGTAGTTGTTTGATTAATCAAATTTGTGAAGCAACTATGATTGATAATTCTCTGTTGTTGAGGTTATTAAATTTCTAGGGAAAACTTTTGACTAGATTAAACATAACTGCTGTTGTTTATGTTGTTTAGCTTCACCAATCTTACTCGTTTGCATGCTATCATTGGTTTAAATCTTAATTGCTGTTGCTAAGGTTGATTAATTGATAATGCAATTTTCGATTTAACTAAACTTAAGGTGAGATATGAGTTAAATCTTCAATGGTGAATATTCATGCATACAAATTACATCCGTGAGAAAATCGATGAATGAATAAGTTGGTAGAATCGACCGGAACCAAGATATCTCTTTAATTGATTTATACCTAGTTTATTTCAATCTTGCATCCTAGATAATTTTAGACAATCACTACTCTCAATTTCCCCCTATTTCGATACTTGTTAGCATAAAAATATTCACTTCCCTGTGAGATTGATCCCTACTTACACTGCTACATTGTTTTTATGTTAACTGAGAAACGTTAATTTGGGCGTACACGATAAGCACGACCAGTGATGGAAGTTGGGCGTTTGGGCCAGGCCCATTCAAACAACGTAGATCGAGGAGACCAAGGACCTCGAGCTTAGATGGTGACACGTGGTGGCATCACTGATTGGTGCGTACATCAACTGTCACATCTCAGTGATAGTCTGTAAGATCAAGAATTCATGTAAGTCCTCGAGATTTGATTAATGATAATTAAATATAATTTATGAATTAGTTGATAAATTATTTGGAATTAATTAATTAGATGTAAAATCGACATAATGAATGTCAATTGACAATTAAATCGGAACATGATATATTTTGACACTTTTGAAGCCTTACAGTAGAGAAGGTGTAGATCGCCTCTAGTCTGGAAAGAAATCGGTGAAAAACCAGTTTACTGGACCTGATATACTACGTGAAATGAATAATAAGATTCAATTGTTCAGTTAGCGGATGAAGGCCGTACATGATCGTCAAGCAAATTACGCATTTAAACGAAGACGATCCATAGAATTTCAATTAGGAGATCGTGTGCTTCTGAAAATTTATCCTTTAGAGATACTAATCATTTTGGAATGCAAGACAAAATATCACCTTGTTACATTAGCCAGTGCAAGATCCGAGATCGAGTTGGAAATCTTACCTATAGATTAGCATAGTCAACAACTTTATCGATCACTCGCGATGTATTTTTTTCATGTTGCTATGTAGCGAATATGTTAATCGGATATATCTCGTCTTTCAGCCTGATGAGGTTGGACTTGATCATTTGTGTCAAACATCTCGTTTGCATTTTGAATCGTAAGGATATATACATGTTCCATTGTATTCAATATATCATGTCGTGTATTCTGATCTGTATGTCGTTTTCAGCTTTGAGATGTATCTATGTTTGAGATTTTGATGACGAAATCTGTTTAAGTGTGGGAGAAATGTAAGGCCCCTAGATTTGATTAATGTTAATTAAATATAATTTATGAATTAATTAATTAGATGTGAAATTAACAATATGAATGTCAATTAACAATTAACTCAGACCATGATATATTTTTGAAATGGTCAAGTAAAATTTGATAATATTTTTAAAATATTTCATTAAAATGAAGAATTAAATCACATTTAATTTCAATGGCATTTTGGGTTGAGTTCGACTACTTGTTGTTAGGTTGTCGATTTGGTGTATTTAGGGCGATTTCCAAACGGTTTTGAGGGGGATTTCTTGGTTGTTATTGTTGGTTCGAGTTTCCTGCTATTTTGGGTTTGAAAATATGCTGGATGTTTGGAAATCTGCTGCTATAAGGTGTATGTGCGAGTATAATGTGTGTGTAAGTGCATGTTTTGGCAATGCTTGAGTCAATGTGGGGTTTAGTTGATGATTTCAGTGCCGGCCTCATATCATTGATGTAATAGCCATGTTCAAACTTAGTTTAGTTTTCAAGTGATTAATTCGAATTATTGATAGGCTATATGGTTTCATCAGAGTTTTCCTTAAATGCTTAAAACCTCATGAAATGAATTGCACGAACTTGGGGAATCAAATTAATATGCTAGCGAATGTGGTTTAAACATGTAAGGAAATTGAATACGAATTGGAATTTGGATGATTCTAATTACTTTATTTTAACAAATTAAATGACATAGTATGATTGAATGAATATTTGGAATTGTGTAGATCTTATTAAATTCCATACTGAAATGTCATTGATGTGGTCGAAGATATCGAGATGAGACAACTAAAAATAGGTATGTTGTGATCGGTAACATACTACAAGTATCTGTGTTATTTGATATGATTTGTTGAAATTATGTGAACAATGTGATATTACTTGACTATGTGATTTTAATTGAATTATGGAGCATTCATAGCATCAATAATTGACATATCGATATATGAAAATAAATTTTTTGTTAACACACATCATTTTGATAAATGTACCTCGATACATGACATACATATTGGGCATGTCATATTGATCTTATCGCTCTTTTGATACCCTTTGAATATGATGAGATCTATAGTGTCATGGGGACGCTGGGCACGTGATGACATAGTCTAGGTAGTAACTGTAGTCACACGAGTTGTCGCCGAACCTAGACACGAGGCATGCTGGGCACAACGATCGAGGAGATACGTCACGCGATGCCGCCACCACCATCTGCCCGAGCTTGAGATTGATGATATCTATTTCTTTGGATTCCGGAAATTTGATATCCCGAAGGATTGTACCTTCATGCATTGCATTACATCATATATCACATTTTATATATACTTGTTTTAATTTTTTGATAGTTCTATATTGGGCTTTGGCTCACCCCCAAGGGGGCTATTGTTGTCTTTGTGTGTGGACAATGGCAGGTATTACAGGTAACCAGGATCCCAAAGACGGAATGCTTGATGGAAACCATCATGAGGTTGTTTCTTTGTCTATCACAGTCGTAGGATAGTTAATTTATATCAGGCTGCGTCACAGAATACATAACTATGTAAATTAAGTTTATTTTAGTCCAGTCTTGAATATTTGTTGATGTTTAGTGTTTATTTACCGCTGATGGTATTATATAAATATTTTGAGTATGGAATGTGTGCTGGAGGCTTATTGTGTATTCCATGGTATAATGTAAATATTTTTAGTATGGATTATGTGCTGGATGCCTATTGTGCATGATATGGTATTATGTATTTACTTTCAGCACTGTGGATATTGTTATATGTGTTTTCAATTTTTTTGGTATGTCCCTCGTGCGAGGAGGTCATGCCGAAATTTTTAGGTCATGTGTTGGTAAAATTTTAAATAATCTTCTGCTGATTACAAATAAATAATTATTGTGTGATAATTAAACACTTGATTAAGAACGGGTCATCACAGTTTGTATCAGAGCATAAACTGGGAATGCTCTAGTTTTGAGTCGTGTGTACACTTTGAATAGGCACGAATGAACATGTGCATTTGTGTTTGAAACTTATTGGACATATTTGCTCGTACATTATTTGGAGTGAAATAGTTTATGTCAATATGTGATTTATTGAGTATGTTGAGTTGTGTAGTATTGATATTGACCGCTATATCGATACGATATTGTATATGTGTGATAAAACTTAGTCGAGAAAGAGTTTACACTCTTAACACCTACAAAACCTGTCATTATTGAACGAATAATGCATTAGATTGAATAAATGAAGAGAATGCATATCAAATGAGACATTAAAACTCTTTTATGAAATTGTAATAAGCATGAGGTTATAGAGCAATGAATTGCTGAACCTATTGAGAATAAAATTGTTGAATAAATTATGAGATAATTGAAATGAGAGTCCTTGGATGTGATTGAGATATCTCCAGGACATAGAGCCATTTCGATGTCAGCATTGCGATGCTGGAAAAGAATGAGATATGGCTATGACGAAATGAGTTAAATATATGATTTTCTTTTTCAAAAGTAAATCGATGAAAATATATGAAATCATAGTTAGATGATGTATAATTATGGTTTTGATAAAATGGAATATACTTGTGATATTGTGAGTCGTATAAAAACGTCATGAGATGTTGGGAAAATACGACTATATGAGGTATAGATCAAGAGCTTTGGAAATACACTTGAGGTATTACCTTTCAACGTATTTCTTAATAATGACGAATAGCTTTCCTTATCATAATTTGTTTTCTATATACAGATTTTAAATGACCACCCACATTATTCTTTAAGTGGAGGAGATTACGATGAGAATGATGATATGATCATATGGTGTATGATCGAACATAGTAGTGATCATTTGCATTGAGTAGTTCGGTATTGATTGATTACTATAAATTATGACCTAACTCGTGATTATCTAAAATATTAATTTTAATAAAAGGGATAAGTTGTTAATAACATAGATGTCGCACAGATATTGTGACTCATCAACATAAATAATAAGATAATGTACAGATGTACATCCGGACATGATTCGAACAATGCGCAAAAATAATTAAATAAATTTTAAAAATGGTTCATTATATTTTAAAACCATCAATGAAATGATTAAATATGGACATTGCTTAAATGTAACATAGATCTGTTTCCAAGTAAAGTTTAAGTTTTTGAAAATTTAGAAGTGGTACGACCTAGATCTGGAGGTCACACAGCTGTAGAGTTGGACATGAAACCGTGCTCGGAGTTATTGTGGATTTCAGATTAACTGGAGTGATAATTTTTGGTATATTAAAGAATAGAATTTGCATGGACCTGAATATTACTCGGTATAGACTACGTGCATTTGTGGTAAAGTTTTGAGAAAATTTTAAAACTGGAAAAACTTTCGAATATACTTCCAATGAGATTTTGTAAGCATATCGATATAGAGATCATGACTCTGTATTGAATTTAGACAATTGAAATGATTGTCTTATGTTAAGGATTTAACTGATTCATTATTTCAGGATAATTCTGTACGTCCACTAAAAGATCTGCACTCTGAATAGTATCATGTGTCAATCCAAAACCAAGATCTGCCTAAATCTATTTTGTATGCACGACATATGATTATGTCATACGAATCTTTGAAGTTCTGATATTTTCTTGAACTCGATTAGTCGAATCTTTTGAAAAATTGAATCGAATTGTAATGACTCCTATTAGTATTATCTTGGTCTTTTTGCAATGAAATAGGTTGTGTTGAATAGCCGAAACAGATATCTCAGATTCCATACATGAAATATTTATAATCAATCTGCCCAGCCTAAAGGTGGTTTGCACAGGATGGTAATCTGTGGGATACTTCTATTGACCTTTCCCATCGAAAGCGAAGAATATGAATATCATCTCTCTTATGCGCATAACTCAAGTGAGTCAGATATTTATCTGATTAGATGAGCGTAATTTTAGTTCTTTGATTAACCATCGAACTTGTCTTTATCATTCCTTCAAACATCAAAGAAAATAGAACAGATTTGAAATCGATATCAGTTTCCTATTAGGAAATGATTCTATATGCCAAGCTATCCAAATGGAAACTTTGGATGATCAAAGTGATACTCTTGGGCCACGTCATTTCCCGACGTAGCATTTTTATTGATTCAACCAAGGTCGAAGTAATGTTTAACCGGATGAGACCTACCAATATTCACGAGATCCGATGTTTGGTTTAGCGGGATTCCGAACGTCGTTTGAAAGACTTTGTTTTTGAGAAATGGCTAAACCTACTACTCAATTGACACAGAAAAATTGAAAATTTATTTTGTCAGATGAGTATGAAATTAGTTTTTTTGAGACCATGTATATAGCTTTGAACTGATAACTTTTTTTGTTTTAAAGATTTGACGGCATTAATTATACGGGGGAAAATTTGTTTTTACTCGGACAACAAGAACTTAAAATATATATTCTTTGAATCCAATCTGAATACGAGGCAATGAAGGTTGATGGATCTTTTGAATGATTACGATGGTGAAACTCAACATCACCCTAGACGAATGATTGTCGCTACGGCTGTCCTCAATCGTAATGTCCACGAGTCTATTATAGCTTCTGTTCGTAGCACCAAGTACATGTTGTTATCTACATTTCTGACTGAACTTTTCACGCATACCGGAATTATATCATTGTCTCAGCATTTTAAAATGAGTTGGAATTTATTCTAAACATCAGAATAGCATAACGAAATGATGTTGAAACTCAAAAATCTTAAGACTGTGTATCTATAGGACATCCATCTCACATCAGAATAGCATAACGAAATGATGTTGAAACTCAAAAATCTTAAGACTGTGTATCTATAGGACATCCATCTCGCTTTCAGATATCTTCTGATAGTTTTTACGACTTAATGCTTGATAAGTTGTTTCTGATAATTTTGATCCGACCTCTGTCTTTATTCGCGAAGTACATAACTATGAAGACAGTATCTACCCTGAAGACGAAAGATGTATATGACTCTGAAACATCAATTCTGACAAAGATGTATGAGATAAGGCGTTACTGAATTTATTTTCAAATGTTGAGGTTGTCAGCAGGTTCAAAACAAATGAATAAAACTCGGAGGGTTGCTTCATGGCCTTGAAAGTACCCAATGGGATTGAGAACATATTGATGTGGATTTTGTGACCTATTTTCCTTGATCACCTAGAGACTGTGATCTTGTTTTGAACACTATGGATCTACTTCCTAAATCTGTACTTTTCTTTCCGTACGAACGGACTTATCATTATAAGAGTATGGCTAGTTTCTTTATCAATATGATGTTATGTATTGTAACGATTAATTTTTAACTTTGGAGAGCAGGAAGCTTTGCCGTAAATCTACTTTTTCCTTCAACTTATATACCAAACGAGCATATGTTTGACACTTTTGAAGCCTTACAGTAGAGAAGATGTAGATCGCCTCTAGTCTGGAAACAAATCGGTGAAAAACTAGTTGACTGGACCTAATATACTACGATAAACGAATAATATGATTCAGTTGTTCAGTTAACGGATGATGGCCACACATGATCGTGAAGCAAGTTGCGCTTTTAAACGAGACGCCCTATAGAATTTCAATTAGGAGATCGTGTGCTTCTGAAAATTTCTCATTTAGAGACACTAATCGTTTTTCATTCAAGACAAACTATCACTTTGTTTCATTAGCCAATGCAAGATCCGAGATCGAGTTGGAAATCTTAACTATAGATTAGCATCGCCACCACCTTTATCGGTCAATGGCGATGTATTTTTTTCATGTTGCTATGTTGCGAATATATTAATCGAATCTATCTCTTCTTTCAGCCTGATGAGATTGTACTTGATCATTGTGTCAAACATCTTGTTTGCATTTTGAATCGTAAGGAGATATACCTGTTCCATTCAATATATCATGTCGTGTATTCTGATCTGTATGTCGTTTTCAGCTTTGAGATGTATCTATGTTTGAGATTTTGAGGACAAAATCTGTTTAAGTGGGGGAGAAATGTAAGGCCCCTAGATTTAATTAATGTTAATTAAATATAATTTATGAATTAATTAATAATTAATGTGGAATTAATTAATTAGATGTGAAATTGACAATATGCATTTCAATTGACAATTAATTAAATCGGAATATGATATATTTTTGAAATGGTCGAATAAAATCCGATAATATTTTCATTAAAATGAAAAATTAAATTGCATGTAATTTCAATGTCATTTTTGGGTTGAGTTCGACTTCTTGTTGTTAGGCTGTCGATTTGGTGTATTTAGGGCGATTTCCAGACGGTTTTGAGGGGGGATTTCTCGGTTGTTATTGTTGGTTCGAGTTTCCTGCTATTTTGGGTTTGAAAATATGCGGCATGTTTTGAAATCTGCTACTGTAAGGTGTGTGTGTGAGTATAATGCATGTGTAAGTGCATTTTTAACAATGCTTGAGTCAATGTGGGGTTTAGTTGATGATTTCAGTGCTGGCCTCACATCCTTGCTGTAATAGCCAGGTTCAAACTGAGTTTAGTTTTCAAATGATCAATAGTATTGAGTTTCGAATTATTGATAGGCTATATGGTTTTATCAAAGTTTTCCTTAAATACTAAAAACCTCATGAAATGAAGTGCACGAACTTGGGGAATCAACTTAATATGCTAGCGAATGTGGTTTAAACATGTAAGGAAATTGAATATGAATTGAAATTAGGATGATTCTAATTACTTTATTTTAACAAATTAAATGACGTAGTATGATTGAATGAATATTTGGAATTGTGTAGATCTTATTAAATTTCATACTGAAATGTCATTGATGTGGTTAAAGATATCGAGATTGGATAACTAAGAATAGGTATGTTGCGATCGGTAACATACAACAGGTATATGTACTATTTTATACATGATTTGCTGAAATTATGTGAACAATGTGATATTACTTGGCTATGTGATTTTAGTTGAATTATGGAGCATTCATAGCATTTATAATTGATATATCAATGTATGAAAATAAATGTTTTGTTAACACTCATCATTTTGATAAATGTACATCGATACATGACATATATATTGGGCATGTCAGATTGATCTTATCGCTCTTTTAATACCCTTTGGAATATGATGAGATCTATAGTGTCATGTGGACGTTGGGGACGTGATGACAGGCAATCTAGGTAGCAACTATAGTCACGCTCGTTGTCGTCGGACCTAGATACAAGGGATGCTGGGCACGATGATGGAGGAGATATGTGGCGCGATGGCGCCACCACTCTCTGCTCGAGCTTGATATTGATGATATCTATTTCTTGGATTCCGGACATTTGATATCCCGAGAGGATTGTACCTTCATGCATTGCATTTCATCATATATCACATTTTATAGATAATAGTTATTTGATAGTTCCATATTGGGCTTTGGCTCATCCCCAAGGGGGTTGTTGTTTTCTTTGTGTATGGACATTGACAGGTATTACAGGTAACCAGGATCCCAAAGATGGAATGCTTGATGGAAGTCATCATGAGGTTGTTTCTTTGTCTATCCCAGTCGTAGGATAGTTAATGTATGTCAGGTTGTGTCATAGAATACATAAATATGTAAATTAAGTTTATTTCAGTTCAGTCTTTAATATTTGTTGAGACTCAGTATTTATTTACCGCTAATGGTATTATGTAAATATTTTGAGTATAAAATGTGTGCAGAAGGCTTATTGTGCATGCTATGAAATTATATAAATATTTTTAGTATGGATTATGTGATGGATGCCTATTGTGCATTATATGATATTATGTATTTACTTCAGCACTGGAGATATTGTTGTATATGTTTTCAATTTTTTTGGTACCTCCCTCGTGCGGGGAGGTCATGCTGGAATTTTTAGGGCCACGTGTTATGTCAAATAATCTTCCGATGTTTACAAATAAATAATCATTGTGTGATAATTAAACACTTGATTAGAAAAGGGTCATCACATTTTAAATTTGAATCGCTTTGACAACTCAGTTCGGATCTCGGCTTTACTCATGAATAGTCGAGAACAGTGCTACTCTAGCTCGACTAAGGGGGAATACTCATGATACCCTTGTTGGAACCCCAGTACGGACTCGACCCGAACTGTGTATTATTCCAGCCGACCCGACCCATCAAGTGTTGAGCTCGGCCCAAGAATTCTCTGGGACCAAATCGGTAATGGGCCGAGCTCGGGTAGAAAGCCCAAACGCCTCCCTTGGTTGTGAGGAACGCTGAACTAGCACACGACATCCCATGTTGATGCTGCTTTAAACGCTTATCCATTCCGATATACCTCAGCTCGGCACATCTCATCTCACCTCATGACTTCAACTCGGAGCGTGTAACCACCACATACCCATCACTATTATCAGGCTGAGCTGAGACAGGTGTTAGTTTACCATGACTAGGCGATGGAGGACACCAGCGTGATCGGTATTGTAACCGAGCTGAGCTTCATACGTAGCCTAGTGATTTGATCCCTTATGATTTCCTTAAGACCACTAGAGTGGTCCCTCATGATAGGCTCACCCGGGGTAAAAGTCTGATTCATGGTAGAGTGGACCACACTAGTAAATCAGCCAATTAAAGAGCAACCCAGTATAGCTAACTACGATAATAATATCCCCCGGTATGAACAAGATCCTAAAAGTTTCACATCATGCAACTTAAACAGTATCTGTCGGTGGTCCCCACCTCTAGGACACTGATCCTTAGTTGCAGGTTCACAGTGGTCCCATGTAACCCCTACAGACCGTTATAAAGATACTTTTCTGTTAGCGTCATAATATATATATATATATATATATATATATATATATATATCTATATATATATATATAAGGTTTGTAGCCTGAAATCAGAGAATTATTATTCACATATATTAACTCTCGCCATTTTCACTTACGTTTTTTCGGTTCCTTTCTTCCCTACTGACGTCACCATCGGTGGGCTCCGTTGGAGAATCCTCTCCAGCCCCCCTTCTAGCCCATTTTCTTTCCAGGACAGTTCATCACGGTGGGGGAAGAGTTGTTTACTTGAGAAGACACCCTATCAAAATTCTAGGTAACAATATCTATTCTACAATAGATGCATATATAATTCAAACTAGAAAAAGAAATTTCTAACACAAATTTATAAGGAGATAAATATAATGATTCCTTTTTAATTACTCAGTACTCAGTTATCTTTCTCACTCACAAAAGGCATTTGCATTTCTAGGATGTAATTTTTGTTTCAATTTATATTAGTCAATTCAGTTTTTTCAGAGTCGGAGCCCGAACAATCCATACTTTCCGCAAAAATATAAAAGTAAATTGGCTTTTTTAAAAATAAATAATAATAACAAAGAAATCAGATAATCCAAAATCTTGGTCTTTTTGAAGTTTGGAACAAGTGGGTTAACGTTTTGTACGCTAAATAATTGTCAAATATAATTAAATGTAAGATACTTCCAAAGTGTAATATATGAAGTTCGAGTAAGAATACTCTATCTAAGCTCATCGCGAGGCAACTTGTTAAGCTAGTTTGTAGTTCACCAGATTCTTTTTTTTTTTTTTTTTTTTTAAAATAATTTGCCAGATGTCGAGTACACATAAAAAGGAATTGGTCTTGACTAGCACATGGACTAGTGTCTTATGTGATAGATCCATCTTTTAGATAAGTATATTCGCATCCAATATTGATAGGAATATATGCATCCAATGGATGAGACTACCCCATGGGCCACTATCCCACGAGGTAGTCAAGAATAAACCCTAACATGGTACCAGTTATATTGACAACATCTGATTCACTGACGATGTTATGTTACTATCTATGTGAGGACTTCGGCGAAAAAGAAGACTAAAAATATACCTTGCCCTTGTTAAAAAAAAAATGTATCTAGCCCGCTTGGTAAAAGTTCACTCCCCCTTAGGAAAGATTATGAGTCCAGCGGTGTGCGGAAAAAATCTTTAGCCCCCCCCTTATAAAAAAAATGTAAAAAAAATGTCAAATTATTATATTATGCTTTAATTTCAAGTATTTAAATGTTCAAATCCAATTTTTGTCTAGTGGTAGCACCAATTTTGCTATTTTTTTCTTAGTTTCTTTAATGTGAAACAAAATTATATATATAATTATTAAAATATTCAATATATATATGAAATACTAGTTAACAATTCCCAGCGAGTCAGCGACAGATCACTGCATATATGTTTGAGGTTAACATGACTAGGTCCCCTCCCCTCCATGAATTACAGGACATTGGGTGTGACTCTCATGCCCATCCATACAACATATGCAAAAATATTCGATCATGGCTTACCAAACCATGGTTAACAAGAATTTGTGTTGTGCAAGAATTTCCCTTACTTCCCCCTTCTCTCTCTTTTTCCGCATCTAACATTCCTCTGAAAATAATACCTAAAAACCCATCATTCATACTAAAGTGCTTCTGATCTTGTGTGTGTACCAGTGCGAGAGATAACTCTACTCAACCATTCGCCGGAAATATACATTCTGGGTTGGCCGGCGATGTCAGTATCCGGCGAAAATAGATGGGTCTTCCCACTTTTTCTAGTAATCTTGTTTTTGCATATTCTGGATTCCGGCCAGATCAAAGTAGGAGCAATAAGGATATTACCACAACGTTTTGTTGCAATAAAAGAAGAAATTCATACCCATATGGAAGCTACTTCTCCGGACAAGAATCATGCAGAAATCTTTAGAGAGTATTTCAATAGTAGAGTATCTTCTGATCTCAACAGTACAGGAAATGGTACATTTTTTTATTCCAAAAGAACAATACCCAGCTGCCCAGATCGTCTCCACAACTAGCATTCTTAGTTCATCATCTGTTAATTTTAGTTGCTTATATTTTTACCTGGGCAGTATGTTTTTTTGAGTTGGACTTGGATTTTTTCCCGAAAATACCCACGTTTTCCTCTTTGTTTTACTAATCTTAAGGAGTAAACCGTGGTATTTTGGTATCTCAAGATTCTGCCTTTTTGCTCCAGAGATCAAGAAACTGGTGACCTCCATCCCATGAGCACTACATCTAGCAACCATTGGATTGGAATATTCCTGCATCCAAAACTGAGACCTTGATATTATTTACTGTTATTATCCATGCAGTCAATAGTTTACACCAGTGTTTTTAAAACCGGACCGGATATAAAACCGGTATCCTTACTGGTTATAGGTTCGATCGGTTCAACCGGTTGAACCATTGATTCAACCGGTGATGACGTCAGCATTATGTAATATCTATTTTAAGTTTTGTAAACTATATATACCATATATTTTATATAGTTTCAAGTTGTTCACAATAAAAAAATATCGTTACACCAACATAACATGTCAAACTTCAAAAATCAGATAAAATAAAATGTCTAACATAAAATAATAATAATAATAAAAATCTAAAAAAACAACAAATAATACCGAAAAAGATCAATATCCCAAAATTATAACAAAATATTTAAAATATTATGAAACTATTCACATATGTTATAATGTACGAGAAACTAAGCATGTTTATATATAATATACAAGACACATTTATTGAATTATATGAAATTTTTAATAAAAACATGCATAAAATATTATTTTGTAATCATTTCAATAACAATAAATTATATATAATATATTTTGTTATACAAATTTGATTTATAATTTTAAAAAAATAAAAAAATAATTAAAATTTTAAAAAGAAAAAGAAAAATGAAGGTACATACTGGTTCAACCAGTCAACCGGTTCACTGGTTGAACCGGTTTTTTACCGGTTTAATCCGGTTCCCACTGGTTTTTTATCAGGGTGGTTTTGAAGGGTCAACCGGACCGGATCAAGCACTGGTTACAGGTTAAACCGGTTGAACCGGTCCGGTTCAACCGGTTTTCAAAACACTGGTTTACACCGCTGTTAATTATTTCTCATATTTTCAGACAATTTTGTTCGTAATGAGCACATATTGATTAGTACTTCAGAAAATATTATAAGAAAGAAGACAGAAAATAGTACAAATGGTAAAGTTTTACTGTGATTTTTTAGTTGGTTTAATGAGTTTTCACTACATTGATCTCAGAATCAATTTCTTTCACAATTATAGCAAAATTTATTGGTTTCTTTTTTATCTTGAAAGATTGATGATTTAATGGATCTCACATCTCTTTTTATGAGCGATTAATATATGACTTTCTAAAAATTTCTGACACAGTTGGCGTTTTTGGTATTGCTTGAAGTAGTTTCCATATTGCAAAGGGGAGCAAAAATTTCCTGTGGGTATAAATTGTTGCTGTGGTACCTCATTTCCCACCACTGTTAATTTCAGACAACCTGCAAGACATCATTTTCAACTTTAAAAAATTAAATTTTTTCTAGATTTTCTGAAAGGAGACAAATTTCGACTCTTTACATGCAATGCAACTAAACGTATACTCTATGATGGACGAACATCCCTAAAACTCATTCTATATGCAACTCGAACACCGACATTTCTTAGACACTCATTAGACACGTGTTAAGACACGTTACGTGGCGTATCCTTAATTTTATTAAAAAAATAAAATCAGACACCGTGTTGGACACTTCACGTATTGCTTGATGTAAAAGAAATGTGGATTTCTTTTTGCAGGGTTTTGCCCGAATGCAATCCCATGACCCTGAATCAGTTGGATCTACCCTTAAGGCATTGTCCTAGGGTAGGATCAAACAACCAACATCCTAGATAGGATCGAACAACCCCCAGGATGTTTGATCCTAGTTGGTACCCATGTGAATAGTGGAAATGCATGCTGCAAGTCTATGCCGATTAACCAACCCTACGATTAGTCCGACAAACTTTTGGAATAATTTTATATATCATGTGGGTCGTCCGAAGGAAGATTGAACAACTGGACCTATGTCGCATGAATCTTGGGATATGCAGCTGCCTCTAGGGGTGCTTATCGGGCCGGGTCAATTCGGACCCGACCCGAACCGGACCGATTAGTCAGGTCCGAAACCGGAACCGGACTAACCGGTTTCGGTTCGCCGTGGAACCGGTATCAAACCGGTCGGGACGGTTCCCGGGAACCAAATCGGTAGCACCGCCGGTTCCGGTGCTACCGGTTTGGTTCCGGTTCCGGTTCCGGAACCGGTTGATTTAAAAAAAATAAATTAAAAACCGATATTTGGAAAATGTAAATTCGGATTCATATCTTGTTGTCACTTGTCATTGGATTGATGATAATTGGTGTATGCAAAAACGGATTTTGTCTTTAGATGAGTTAGATTGTGCACATACTGGTTATGCAATTGCTAAATATATATTCAACACTCGTAGACATTATGAAATTCAGGATATGGTATTTTCAATTACATTAGACAACGCTGCGAATAACAATTCTGTGATACGTGATTTAAAGACCTATCTGAAACCAATGCTTGATGGTGTTTTTTTTTTCATGTTAGATGTGCATGTCATGTGATTAATTTGGCTGTTAAAGTTGGTTATGAGGACAATCACTCAGCATGTATTGAGAAAATGAAATACTGCGCTAAATGATTACGCACGAGCCGTGTTAAGCGCGATTGGAAACAATTATGTTTATCTAATGGTTTAAAGCATTTTCTTTTTCCATCACCAATAGAAACTAGGTGGAATTCGTTGTACAATATGTTGAATGCTATGTTTACAAAGATATTTTAACTCCATTTTATCATTCATATCAAATGTCTGATAGCGATGAATGTATTTATTTGACTAATGAGGACTGGGAATTTGTCGAAAATTGTGAATCATTGTTAGGTACTTTCAAAGAAGCGATGTAACACTTCTCCGGTGTTACTTATCCAACTTCCGTTTATTTTCTTCCTTTAGTATTTAATATGTTTGATAAGTTTATAGAATTTAGAGATGACTATGACTTGCATGCTTTTGTTAGTGTAATGTAAACTAAATTTATAAAGTATTGGGAACAAATCTCACACGTGCACTACATCGTAACATTGCTAGATCCTAGTCAATGTTTATCTTCATTTGAGATATTTTCTGAATATTATGCTAAATTTTTGGGGAAAGTTGCTGACGATCAAAAGACGTCTACAATGAAATCTCTCCAAAATACGTTTCAATTGTATTATAATCAACAGGCAAGTGAATCATCGTAACAAAGGCCTCTTGAAGAACAACCCCAAGCTCAATCTAAAGGTGGGGGCATCAATTTGCTTAGGATGCTGGGCAGGAAAAAACTTAAGGGGAAAGGACCTTCTACTAGTACGTCGACTGAGTTGCAAATTTATCCGAATTATCAATTTCTAACGGAAGACAAGTTTGACGTCTTACAATGGTGGAAGTCAAATGCAGCACAATTCCTTATCTTAGCCAAAATGGCTAGAGACGTGTATGCGGTACAAGCTTCAAGCGTCGCTTCTGAATCGGCATTCTCAACATGTGGCCGAATTATTGGAGAATACAGAAGTAGTCTATCTGCTGATTCGTTATGCATGCTCACGTTACTTAAAGATTGGTTTGAAGCAGAATGTAAGAATAGAAGAGATGGGGTGGTTGACGAATTCGTAAATCATTATGACGAGCAAGAAAAAGAGAATGCAAAAATAATACTTATCCATTATGAAGAGTGCTAAATAGTAATATTTTTTTATTTAGATTTTCACTTGCCATCTCTTTACAATTATTTGTATGCATCTATATTATGAAATGAAGAAGAAATATATTGAACTTGTGATGAATATTGGGGAAACATTTACAAAATAAAAAAAATTAAAAAATATATATATATAAACAGTTTGGACATCGTCCCAGAACCGGTTGGAACCGGAACCTGGTCTGATCCGATTCCTTAACGGACCGGACCGGTTTCATGCTTAACGGATCCGAACCTGGCCGGTTCCGGATCGGACCGGTCCGATCCGTTAAGCACCCTTAGCTGTCTCACAAAGTTATAGCATATAGGTAAACATATTTGTATAGATGAAGGCAGATCTTAGCATACATAGATTATCCTTGATGCCTTTGGGGGCATCATCACCATACATGTGGCACTTCAACAAAAACTGTCTCATGTATGGTGGCGACTTTGAGGGCAGCAGCAACACTCCCTCATACATATGCAAATCCCCGACAAATACCGATTACATCTTACAGATAAAAAATGCCACAAACCCTTGCAAAAAACGTCAGTTTCTCTTCGAGCCAATAAATATTCAGCATATTATATATAAACCTAAGTTAGTTCTTAGTATTTTATAACTTATATTTCATCTAGGAGTGGTTTTTCCAGGAAAATTCTGGTTCCCACTGCCTTCACAGGGAGATATCTGATGCACATTGACTTGTTCGTGAGGGTTTTAAGGTCTTCGCTTGCTAGAATAATTATCGATTCATCATTAACTATTGATAAAAATTTCGAATATTAATTAATATCAAACATGTGCCTTCTCGTTTCAAATAATTGTTAGTAAGATACTAAAGTCCATTTAGTGGTCCATTTAATTCCACATTAAATTTAGTTCACTTCATCTCCCCATATTCCATAACTGATTGAAGATGAAAGGCTCTTAATGGTATGAGTCTGGCCTATAAATACCATTTATTTGGGTTAGGGCTGCTTAACTAGCCGGGTCAATCCGGACCCGTCCCGAAATCGAACCGGTTAACTCGGGTCAATCCGGACCCGTCCCGAAACCGAACCGGTTAGCCCGGTTCGGAACCGGGCTAGCCGGTTCCTGTCCGGAGCGGTTTCCCCGATTGGGACCGGTAGCACCACCGGTTCCGAACCGGAACCGGTAAGTTTTTAAAAATAAAAATAAAAAAAGGTGGGGACGGGAGATACACTGAGGATGGACAAGCAACTGGTCCATTTGCGAAGTTTCTTCAAGAGCATAGGATAGTTGCCTAATACACCATGCCTAGTTCTCCCCACCAAAAATGGTGTAGCAGAAAGAAGAAACCGAACTTTAATGGACATGGTGAGGAGTATGCGAAGTAACTCCAAGCTTCTTGAATCCTTGTGGACTGCAGCTCTTAAAACGATAATGTATATATTAAACCGAGTCCCAAGTAAGGCTGTCCCAAGGACACCTTTTGATTTATTCAAAGGTTGGAAACCGAATTTGTGACATATACGTGTCTGGGGAAGCCTGTCTGAAGTAAGAGTTTATAAGTACAAGAAAGCAAACTAGATCCAAGGACCATTAGTGGGTATTTCATTGGATACACCCAAAGGTCTAAGGGTTGTAGATTATATTGTGAGTCTCATAGCACTAGAATTGTGGAATAAAGAAATGCAAAAGTTTCTTGAAAATGACTTGATTAGTGGGAGCGATCGATTTCAAGACATTGTTTATGAAAGCAATCATATTGATGCTCAAACTCCCACTTCAAGTGATAGATTGATTATCATTCGCAACACTCCTCAAGTTCAAACGGGGGTTGGACAATCAATCTGTAAGGACCCACGTGCTCTTATCCCATATTAAACCATGTATTTAGTGCATACAATCATGTAATCGGGAGGGGGGGGGGGGGGGGGGGGGGGCGGGGAACCATATGCTACCATAGCATAATATACCAATAATAAACTTTCTTACATTATGCCATATAATGTCCAATTTCCCTCAACCAACTCCACATACATATCATGCACCCTTATAATACACTAACATGCTCTCAATTCATTTAGCAATTCCTTATTTAATTGCATGCAACCAATAAATGAAAAGAGAAAAGGCCCATGCCCTTTATACAACCGATATACACATATAACAATGCTCAGATGCGAGGTATTTAATGTATAAAGTACCCAACATAATACTGGCACTGGCACTTCAGTCCTGGAAGTGCCTCCAATCCTTAGCTCGATCTCAACTCCGGAGCTACCGCTGTACCTGTACCACCTGCCCTAACAGAAACAGCCTTCACACGAGGTTAGCATACCAATACCACCGATCTAATAATCACAATATTACATTACATAATTTACAGAATATAAAGCGGTGAATTTAAAAGACACTCCCTGAATAGTGTCATCCTCATACGAGATCCCCTGTGCTGTTCATGTTCTCAAAATAACCGAAACCATCAAATTCCCAAAAGCCAGTTAATCATTTCATTGATTAACTAATCCATTCACTAATTGCCAATTTTCATAATTAATGAATTCCAACCATTTAATGATCCTAGATAACACACGTATCTAAACAATATATTT
Organism: Haberlea rhodopensis; assembly: GCA_907163345.1. Classification (NCBI taxonomy): domain Eukaryota; kingdom Viridiplantae; phylum Streptophyta; class Magnoliopsida; order Lamiales; family Gesneriaceae; genus Haberlea; species Haberlea rhodopensis. The sequence continues at coordinate 7,375 of CAJQUN010000590.1, read as the reverse complement.
CCACATTCCCATTTCATCGCTTGCTCAGTAGCAGCGGCATTCATAACCGATGTTCGCTCCATAGCGACATCATCTCAACCATTGCTCGGTCCATAGCGGCACCATATAGTCCCCAATACATACCCAATCATGGCAATAACAGTATATCATGCATTTCACAGTTGCAATAATATGAAAAGCTATGCTCGTACATTATACGTACCTTATAATTTCGTAGTCCGAATCAAACCTTGCCTTGGTCCCATGACCCGATGAATTATGTGATACACACAATTATTAATTCACAATTAATTACAAGCATGCAACCACGTGCCCAAGCATGTTCACAATCTCCAATTATATCGTCAATCCATGACGATTAACCATTTTAAAAGACCCGGGGTGAATCATGCATCGAAAACTCAACACGAAATAATACCCACAAAACTGGCACTGGCAATCGATCGCTCATCCCAGGCGATCGATCGCCTCTCAAAATAGGCATGGGCGATCGATCGCTTCATTCCAGGCGATCGATCGCCTCTCAAAAATAGGCATGGGCGATCGATCGCTTCATTCCAGGCGATCGATCGCCTCTCAATGAAATGTGCTACTGCCTCCTGGCGATCGATCGCTTCCTTTGAGGCGGTCGATCGCCTCACTATTTAAAATGACCACTGCCCCTTGGCGATCGATCGCTTCATTTGAGGCGGTCGATCGCCTCACTGTTTATCTTCCTCAAGATTTACAAATGACGCGGCGATTGATCGCCCCGCCCTAGGGATTGATCGCCTCGACCTGTTCCAGCCAAAAATGGCCAAAAATGACGTTTTTCTTGCAAAATTTTCCAACACAATAATCCCCACACCCCATACATCATAAATCCTCAACAAGGAGCCATACAACCTCCTTAAACACCCAAATCCAAAAATCTTTAGAATTTAAAAAACTCAAACCCATCTCCATCCTCAACCAAACACCACAATACTTCTATCAAATCGAAGATAAATGCGAGGAGAAGAACAATACCTTTTCATCTTCGAGAAATCTTGCTCAGAGATTGAGCCTTGCTCGATTCTTCCATGGGAGGAGAAAAGGGGAGAAAGGGGGGAGAGGGGAATCGCAGGGGAGAGAGGGGAGAGAGAGGAAAGAGGAAACAAATGACTGAACACCGAGTTCAATTGGTATATATATCGCCACGGGTCCAAAATCCCGAGTCCTCCACAAATATATCATGACTCATTAAAATCATCCGTGTTCAATAATTACCTCTCAATCTCAATTTTCATTATCAGCCCCAACTCAAAGCACCCCGGACCCTAGATCCCACCAAAAACCAAATTCCAAGGTTTAACACCACGATGAGAATACAATCTCAACCCTTGGATCCAACAACCCCAAATACTGGATTTAGAATCCTCGGGAGTCCCAACACCGCAAGTAATTCATAGTTACCACAGTTAAAATCCATAAAGGATCATTATCATACCGGGGTTAACACCATTAATTCTTGGGCATCACAATTATCCTCCAATAATAAATTTCATCCTAGAAATTTGCACAGGCGTACCTCATGTACTGCCAAGACCACACAACCCAATCGGATCCACATCGTCGAATCATGAACACATCATGAACGACACAATAATTGCTAGAACGCCGACCTCGCGCCAATTTTGGAATGGAGTAAACCTCTCAAACCATTACAATCTAAAAAGGACACCAGCATGCCTCGATGCTAACCACCCAAAAGCAGTCAGTCAACCTTAACCGCTATCCAAACGAATCATTCGTGATTCCAACATAGATATCGCCCCAATGATATCTGTACGACTTAGCCTACGATGTTAAACATACATCGTTACCAAAGAAACCACCAGTACACAACAGTATACTTAAACTACACCGGGTTTCCGCTCTCCAAATCCATCTCCATCAACGGAGTAGTAGTTGCATCATTTTGCAACTCGGATCGGGCAACTCACGGCACCGATCAACACAAAACACATCTCTAAAGATCCTACATCTGTACGTTCCAAGAAATCACATCTTGGTCCAAACACGCAATCGAGACTCCACAAGGTCTCAAGTTCCATAGAGAACATACAAGAAAAATCAATTGCATTCTCACCCCACGTGTCAACAATGACACCCAACAAGTCCAATCCTGGAAATCCCTTGTTTACCCTAGGATTCAACAATCCTAACACAGGGATACTGTCAAATTACCCAGAATGAACTACCATGACCCCAAAATACGACAATCCTTCTTCAGAGGAAGTCGACCGAACCTCACGATCATTCTTCAGAATACATCGTGTCGTTGAGATTACCAATCTCAAGATGCCACAATCTCTCACAAGAGATTTATCCATCCAAGCATACTAATCCGATGCTCGACAAGTACCAAAATACGGGCATTCATATACATACACCGGCATACATGCCTAAGCACCAACACCACATGCATACTCAATGTAATCGGCTCGGGTACCTCCAATTATACCCATAAGCCCCCAAAACAACTATCAATCCCCGATTATTCTCACCCAGTGGAGAATGATGATTGACGAACCGACTACCAATGGTGTGATTCCAACATCAACACCACACAAACAGACACATCGAATCTTCCAAAGAGTCCCAATAGGTATATGAATACCGCCTTCCTCAGAAGGAAAGCGTCATGAACCCATGACCCTCCAACCTCGAACCACTGTTCGGAAAAACCTGGATATATTGATACCAAAATATATCCTGGAACCAATAAATACGCACTGGTTTGAAATAGTGCATCCTTGCCACTATTACCAATGCAAAATCTGCATACACAACGTATACCCATTCTAACGACGCTCTGTACTAATACCATAGTACTCCACAAACTCGAGCATCTCCCCAGAGACTTCTCCTTGAACGTCTCACCGAAAATATAAAGCCATTACCCATTCCAACCCAGTAATGCTCACCTGGGGTGATTCACAATCAACCCTCTACCAAAACCAGCTGTCTCCATGACAGTATGATCCAAATATCTCCAAGAGATATTATCAATGTTTTAAAGCATATACCAATAAAATGCACCATAATCACCATTTACATGCTTTTTCTATAACACTAGAATAAAGCCAAATGTACAATTCCAAATTTACACCATTCCCCAAAATGCACCACATGCACCCTGAAATGTATAACCAGTTCATGCCCACTGATAACTGTACATTTCCCAACCATAATAATCATAACACCATAATTATTATTAAAAGCCATAAAACACAGAATTAATTTTAGGGATATCACAATACTCCCCTACTTAGAAAATTTCAATCTCGGAATTAGCATGCACTTACCAATACCAAATAGAATATAAATTCACATACCAGAGAATAGTTCTGGTAGTCCAGCACCATATGTCGCTCCGTCTCCCATGTGGCCTCCTCGACACCCCTGCGTTCCCACTGAACCTTGACTATCGGTATTACCTTGTTCCGAGTCTGCTATCCGCTCGATCCAGAATTCTAACCGGCCGTTTTACATAGGACGCATCATAATCCAACTGAACTCACCAACTATATCCCACACTTCCGATTGCATCCCCCGTTGCATTCCATATGCAAGTTTCTCAATAAACGCTAACAACGACTTGTTGACACTCATGTTGGTACTCCCAACAAAATTGAGTTGTCCCAGTACAAGTCCCTCAAAACATTTGACGTATAAACGTCCCCGTGAGGTATTCTCTGCATCAAACCTCATGCAACATAGTGACTACAAGAGTCCACCATATACCCTCATCGTATCATCATACATATTCACCAAACTTGATTCCAACTAGCAGTGTAATGGCTATAACAAGCTCACTATAGCACTGCGACAATTCCTGGCTAGCAGATCGCTGCCTCCTTAGGTTTATACCAAACCTACCAATGTATCATACATTCCACCCTGGTATACCATACCGTAACATCCGTTTAGAGTAATGGGTCATCACCCAATATTTCTCTAAAACATCAAAGCACAATGGACATCCCGGTGTCCTTACTCAATCACAATGCAATCCTAATCCATTAGGATTTATTCCACACCTCCATGTGTGGGTGTGACCATGTCTACCATACGTCACATCGACAAATGCAAGTAGTTTCCTCAATAACTACTCCTACCACCAGTCACTTGGCCATAGCCATCCCAATGAGTATACCCAAAGGTACCACCACTCGTAAAATATTTACCTCAAACACGTGCTGCGGTGTACCTACATGTACGACGTACTGTATTTTTCATCGTAACGACGGCATCCGTCCACATAGAACATCCTCTATGTCATCGTCATCATGTGACGGTACATGTCAACACATGACATTCACAATATCATCGTCAACTCGTGACGGTATATGTCAACACATGACATCCACAATAACATCGTCAACCCGTGACGGTATATGCCAATTTTTGAGTAAAAATCCTTTACCGCAAGCGCACGGTAGTCAAGTTTTAGTATAAAAGATGTCGAACCCACAGAGATTGAGTATATAGTTAAATCTAAGTACTGAATTAAAATAATCTTTGATTTATTTAGAGAATCGAATGGTTGAGTGTTTTATGCTAATAATAAAAATCAATTAACTAAAAATGATCAACTATTGGGTTGAAAAGAAATCAATTAGAGACGAATCTAGGAGCACAATTTCACTTGTTCATCCACTACACTTATCATTACTTGATTTCCATGTTATGGATTTTCCTAGTTTACTAGCCGAGAATACTTTATTATTTTCTACTCCCTCTCTCGAATGTTAAGCAGAAGTAATCATCTAACATCAATCTTGATATCTCTATCTAAGATCAATTATCAAACAATTTTAAAAGCACAGTAATTCCTTTAACGACTTCTATGGAGTTATAGGCCTCTCGAACAATATAACTACCACGATATGAATCCCTTCTTTCCTATTCAGAACCCCCTCTCTCGAGTGATAGATCACAAATATACCATCATTCAATCCATGGCCAGTAGATTAAAAGCATTAAGAACAGGAAAACATAATAAACCATATGGAAGTCCAATTACTTCAATCAATTCATCATAAGCGTAGTTTCAAAACAAGCTACATCGTCTCCTAGAAAATATAATTAGCTCATGCTAGAATTAATTAAACACATAGACATGTTTAAATAATCCATAAAAACCGATAAAAGTTTAGGAATACAAAACGAATTAGAAGCTATTCTTCGTTCTCCGATGAACGCCGCCGTCTCGTGATGATATCTCTACTTTTTGCTCCGAGCCATCGTCGTTATTTTCTCCTTCTTCAACCCTAGCCTCCTTCTTCTCCCACTCTCTAAATGTGTAAATCTGAATCCCCCCTTTGTCCCTTCGTAAATATCCTTTTAAAATCTCGTGCATCAGCTAAGGAAAGCAGCCAAAATTACCAAACTTCCTTAGGCGTAATTACGCCACAAAACTGTAACTACGCCTGATGATGTGTCAAGAAATGTGGCTTCCCGCGTGACTGGCATAATTACGCCAAAATGTGGCGTCTTTACGCCTGTAAAAATTCTCAAAAGCCGTAGCGTTGGCGTAGCTACGCCTAAATGAGGCGTAGTTACGCCAAATGAAATTCTTCAAACTCTGAAATGCCGTGGCTTTGGCGTCTTTACGCCTGAATCAGGCGTAATTACGCATGATACACTGATGGAAAGCTTAGACTTTTAACCTCAATTAATCCTTTCAATCCGCCATTTGCACCATTTTAGTCCACAAATCATGTAATTACCTGGATTCCTGCAAGACAAAACAAAACAAAACCAAAAGCGTAATTCTGATCGAAAAACTAGCACTAAACCATGCAAAATAAGAAGGAATATAAGCGTATAAAATACACTTATAAAACCCCCTAAACTTAAACTTTTGCTAGTCCGAACAAAACAACAGCAAAAAAAAAAAAAAAACCAAAAACAAATCAAAACAAAACTGACACGAAAAGACACATAAAACAAAGTTGTAAAACAATCCAATTGTGTAGGCCTCAGAAATACATGGTTTTAAATTTTCAATTTCAAGCATGCATATCACTTACTCAAGAATTCTCAAGTGTGTGTGCTACCATTTCCATTTAATCATTAACTCAAAGCGCTATTTACTCACACAAATCAATAGGACTTTGCAAGGTATAGGTTCAAATTGCATTGTTCAAACACGGAATGTAGCTTTGATAAATGCTAACAATGCATCAAGAATAGGTAATGAGATGCTCATATGTGAATGTCAAAACCATGTTTATTACAAGTGTTTCTCGAGTGTCATAGGTTCCCTATTCATAACCTTATCCACTAGTATATTAGACAAATGTGGCTGGTCAATAGGTCTTAATAAGCTTGTAACGTTAGGCTTCGGCTCATGGCTTCAATAAAAGGGAAAAGATATTCAAAGCAAGAGAGTAGTTTGAAATTATCATCAATTTTGCGCATTCTCATCCGCTTTTGATTCCTTCTATTGATGATTCATCAATTTTCTTTTCATTTCAATTCATCCTCTTTTCTCATCCTCCTCATCATTCACCTCATTCTTTTCTCTTTTTCATTATTACACCCACTTCTAATTTTTAAATTATGATCTTAAGAGATATTTGAACTTTTAAAGCAAAATAGAAGCTTACTCCCTGAGTGTGGGAAGTAGGTGTATAAGCTTTCAACAAGGTGGTTGATGTGGTATCTTGAAACGATGCCGAATGGGGTTATTTCATGTGCCTAAACACACGCCCATTCGATTTGTATTAAGCTCAAAAGGGTAACTAAAGAAAAATGATGTTATTTGGTGGCTTCAAATGCTCAAAAGATCAAAATTGCCTACATCATTCCTAAGCCAAATATGTCTGTATTTCGCCTCAAAGTTTACTATAGTAAGTTCTATACTACTCTCAATTCACAATAACTTACATGATTTGGCCAATATGCTCAAATGCATCGAAGACCATGGTAATATCAGAAAAAATTTGAATGAGATTCTAAAAGATATTGCCAAACAATTCAATCCTCATTCTTTTATACTTAAGCTCAAAGGGGCTACTATGTCAAATTTCTATCAATGAATAAAGGCCCAATATATCAAGAATCGCCTATATCATATTTGGTTCGTTCAAATCAACATTGATTAATTAGATGGTAAGGGTCTCTAGTGCATGAATAATGAATAGTGTGGAGAACTCAAGGGCAAAGTGAAAACATAAAAATTTTAAAATTTTCACAGTCAACTCAATTTTTCTCATTGGCCTCAACTGATTCGTAATACAACTTATGACACTCAAAACTAAACAGACTCTCCTAAACAAGACAAAACAAAAAAAAAAAGGAAAACTATAAAAAAAAACAAACAGGAATCCAAGTAATTTGAGAC